>JAWNNB010001258.1:0-18787 GCA_035043285.1 Drosophila subsilvestris
GGCAGCTATGGCTCCGGTGCTGGTGTGGACTCATGCTCCGTTGGATCGGTAGTGTTCTGGTCAAAGGGCTGGCTGGGGTCTTCTGGGAGAAGTGTCGTGTCGAAGGCGCTGGGCGATTCGATCCTCCGCTGGTAATCGCTTATCTGCGCGATGATTGGGGTGGCGTTGGCCGTGGGCAGGTATGTTTCGTACCTCTGATGCCACTCTTAGGTGGTATTGACCGTTGTTTTCCGCATAAAAAGGTGAGTCTCGGGGACGCCCCTTGAGTTGGACCAACGACTGGCTCGGGTGACGAAGATCTCGGACGTGGCTCTAGGCATGGCTCGGTGCATGGCGCTAGCAGTCATGTCAGTACCCGGAAGGTACTCCATTGTGTGGGCGATGATCGGTGTGGCGTCGGCCCGGGTCATTTTGGGTCATTTTGCCCTTCGAACCTGATTCCCCATTTCCGGATGCGTTCCGCCATGGGTGGGCCGTGGCTGTGGTAGTGTCCATCCATGGGTGCGTCGTTGACTGGCACGATCCGTTGTGTGGACGATCGGCTGGTCTCGGTAACTGGAGGCCTTGGCAACTCGGCGGCCGTTACTACGACGGGTGGGGTTGGCGTGCTGTATTCGGCGGCTGCGTGAACTTGTAATCCTGCCCCGGTGTCCGTTTTCCGTCTGGCTGAGGGCCCAGGCGTAGCTGGCATGGGTGACCTGGGGCGTTCTTCTGCTTTGGAGTAGCTCCGCTCAAGGTCTCCTAGTCGAGCCCAGGCATCTTGTGAGAGTGTCCCGGCGACTTATGTAGAAAATCTCCTTCGTAGATCCTCGACTGTTCCCTCGTTACTGAATCCGAACTCCTCAGCGAGAGCTTCGAGTTCGTCTTTCCGGAGCCTGTGAATCCATCCGGTGGCGACCCCTGGATTGGTGAGGTGTCCTTCCGGGTATAAATCGACGATTGGTTCATGCCTGTATCCCTCCATGGTGTACTTCTGTATTCTTTGGCATTTGACTTACTTGTTGTGTTTCACTTTCTCACTTTTGTTCGCCGCGTATACTTGTTCGGATTTTCGCGGGGCACGATTTTAGGTCTCACGGTTATTTGTCCTTGCTACCTTGTCCTTTTCGGTCGGCCGTGGGTCTTTAATCCACGAAGTCCTTTTAAGTTTCCAAAAAGTCCCTGCTCGGACGCCACTTGTGAGATCCTATTTCAGGCTGGGATATGCTTTCAGTCCTGTCCAGGGTTCTCTACAAGAAATTTGCTTTTACTTGTAGTTTGTCGCGGTGTGTGGGTTCTTGCTGACTCGTGGTAAAGCGGCCAGGTGTGCGCTTGTAGTTTCTGGCGGTTCGACTGCCCTTTCTTCGGTGTTTCTTGCGCTTTTTATGTTCTTTGCCGACGGGTGACGTCGTACGTCAGGCCCCGGCGTCAGCAACTTTTGTATTGATTTCCGCTTATTTGTTTACTTATATTTATGCTTAATCGGTAACAGATATTGTACCACTTCCATAAAGATGGGTCAGTGGGTTTTGATTGATTTCTGCTTTGGTCGTATGTTACATTTTTATGCTTACTTAGTAGAACATGGTGTATCACTTCCATGAAGATGAGTCAGTGGGTTTTGATTGATTTCGATTGCGTCTGCACTCCGGAAAGCGTATGGTGAATATGGGTTATTTTTTTGTTCTTTGGAAACTGCGCCGAGCAATTGTGAAATAATGACCATGCCATTTTTTTTATGCAGTTCAATTGACGCTGGCGCTTGTGAAATATCATGAGAGGGGCGAACTGGAGAGTGGCCTACTTATGTCATAGTGAAATTGATGAGGTGTTTTTGCAGAAACATATATTTTATATGCTTGATTACTGTTGTATATATACTTATGTATACTTATGTATACTTATGTATACGTATACTTATGGGGTGTGTAGTGGCTGTAGTAGTAGGAATGTAACGAACCATGGTTCTTTACAGTCGTTTGTCTCATCTCCTTGGTCGAGTTGCATTGACATAGAACCCTTTCAAAATGGCGCATCCAAATCAGGAAAATATTAATCCAACATATACAGCAAATTTTGGACGAATCGAACCACGCCTACTCCCTCCGCCCATGTTCAACCCAGTGGGCAGACCCATTGGGGTCTCCGAAACAGCACTTGGTTTGAATCTCCGTTCCTATGTTCTGGAGCCGGTCTTGCGTATCTTTGTGCGTGCCGCGGGGGTGCGAGAGGGGTAGAAATGGTCCGCTCTTGAATACTTTCGAGTTCCGTGGCCAAAAGTGTCAGTTGCGACAAGCTTTGTAGTTCGTGTCGCCGCACGTACATTTGGTAGGCTGGCAGGGCATTGTCATAGATCCTTGTCAGTTCCTTGGCCGCATCATACCCGGCATGGTGCAGGAGAAGCCGTATTTCTATAAGGTAATCCTTGAATAATTCTCCTGTCGCCTGCTTGCGGGCTCGGATCTGGTCCTCCAACTGTTCGAAATACCGCGGTGGCAAAAAGAACGTTAAAAATTCTTGGCGAAAATAGACCCATGAGCTGCCTTGCAGTTGACTGGTACCGTACCAGCGGCTGGCCCGATCGGTGAGAAGCTACGTCATAGCCCGTGGCAGTTGATTGGTGTCCACCCCATATGAAAGTGCACGTTCCTCGAGAAGTTCTAGAAATGACAGTGGGTCATTTTGCCCGTCGAACCTGATTCCCCATTTCCGGATGCGTTCCGCCATGGGTGGGCCGTGGCTGTGGTAGTGTCCATCCATGGGTGCGTCGTTGACTGGCACGATCCTTTGTGTGGACGATCGGCTGGTCTCGGTAACTGGAGGCCTTGGCAACTCGGCGGCCGTTACTACGACGGGTGGGGTTGGCGTGCTGTATTCGGCGGCTGCGTGAACTTGTAATCCTGCCCCGGTGTCCGTTTTCCGTCTGGCTGAGGGCCCAGGCGTAGCTGGCATGGGTGACCTGGGGCGTTCTTCTGCTTTGGAGTAGCTCCGCTCAAGGTCTCCTAGTCGAGCCCAGGCATCGTGTGAGAGTGTCCCGGCGACTTAGGCGCCCATGTTCGACCCAGTGGGCACCGTATAGTTTTCAGATGTAGAATATCTGTTCTACATGTATAATCTACATTTAAGATGTAGATGTAGTTAACATATGTAGCAAAAAAATGTAAAATTAAAATTATTTTTTTTTAATTTTAATCATAAGCTCACAAATTTATATACTGACTGAGTACGGGTATAAAAGTAGAGTCGCGTCCAGAAGCGACTCACACGTTCCTTCTTGTTTTGCCTTGCTTTCGGGGTGGAAATCTGTAGTTGTGTGTGTGCCTTTCTGTGCCTGTGTGTGTACGTCAACGCGTTGTGTGACGTCACTTCGGCCGGGGTATGCTCGCCGCGCCGGGTCCACAGAAATTTGTTTGATCTCTGGATGTGGTCTCCTGGTACAAGAATAAGGCGGTAAGAGTAAGGTGGCAAAAGTAGGTTGTTCTATTTATTTGTCTTAAATTACAGAGTTTGGGGTATTCGCTGGCTCGTACTCGAGGTCTTCCTTCAGGGTCTTCAGGGCCGCACGTGGCTACTCGCTGTGCGTAGGTCGTCTCGGGGTTGCGGTATCTCTCGAAGGGATATCGATCCTGGAGGATAATGTGCTCCAAGGACAGATACGTGGGTGCGTAGGAATATACGCTCTGAGAGAGATACGGGTGCGGAGGAAAATGTGCTCCGAGGTGACGAATGTTGCGGAGGAATATGCGCTCCGAGGAGTAGAAATGTTGCGGAGGAAAATGCGCTCCGAGGGGAATAAATGTTGCGGAGGAAAATGCGCTCCGAGGAGAATAAATGTTGCGGAGGAAAATGCGCTCCGAGGAGAATAAATGTTGCGGAGGAATATGCGCTCCGAGGAGAATAAATGTTGCGGAGGAAAATGCGCTCCGAGGTGACGAATGTTGCGGAGGAATAAGCGCTCCGAGGAGAAGAAATGTTGCGGAGGAATATGCGCCCCGAGGAGAAGAAATGTTGCGGAGGAATATGCGCTCCGTTAGACGAGAGGGAGGCGGAGGATAATGCGCTCCGAGTAGGAAGGGAAAACGGAGGGTAATGCGCTCCGAGTAGGAAGGGAAAACGGAGGATAATGCGCTCCGAGTAGGAAGGGAAAACGGAGGATAATGCGCTCCGGGGGAATATTTATTGCAATGCTGATTGATCGTAGAGGAATCGTACGCTCTACCACAGCAGTAAAAATAGGGTGATCAGGAAGGCTGATCTTGACCCTCGGCGAGTCCAGATGGACTGCCCTGTTTGCTCTGGTGACGCTGCTTTTATTGCCAAAAGTCAGCTGTTGTGCCTCTTCCTTGTCCCTAACGCGTTTTGCTGATCAGCTGGTAGTGTGGCCGTTCGAGTCCTGAGTCTGGTCACACTGTGGGCGCGAGATTGAATGTTGAGTGTGGCCGTTTGTGCGGGTCGTTGGTCACACTGTTGGCGCGCGGATTGGAATGTTGGTCTCTCATTACATTGTAATATAAGCTTGTGGCGCCGGGCTGTCTGTGTATGGCGCTGGGCGTCACACTCCCCCGCTTCCTAGGCCGAAGCCATCGGTTGAGTGCATCTACTATGCCTTTTCCTTCCTACGAATGATGGCGTCCACCTTGTCAGCCTTTTTCTGCAGTTCCTGTCGGTCCGTGGTAGAGCCAGGTGCTTCCAGTCAGAGCCGGGTTGTACCTCGCGCTGATGTGATTCTAGAGCCAGGTGCGTCAGAGCCGGTTAGTATGTCGGCTGGCGGCATATCCTAGAGCCGGGTGGGGCAGAGCTGGTTAGTTACCTACATTGCAAGGTCCGGGTGGTGAGATCGAGAGCTGGGTCCGTCCGCGATCCGATCAAACCACATTGAAGCCGGCATGGTAGATAGGTGTGCGGTCATCTCCGAGGGTTGAAAAGGGTTATAGGAGAGCGTGACGTTTGCCAAGTGCTTTCGTTAGTGTCATCGTAAAGTGTCTTGTTTGTTTGTTTTTTTTTTTTTTTTTTTTTTTCCGCTGTTGTTAGTGTTGTAGTCCTCGGTGATTGTTTCGGCTCCTGCCTCTTGCCTAGGTCGTTCCGAGTTGTTCCAGCCTCTCCATGACTTCCTTGCTTAGATCCTTCCTTTCCGTGAATTGTATAAGTTGTCTTCTTAGTAGCGCGATTCCTTCGATCTTCTCCAGTCCAAATTCCTCGCAGTAGCTGATCAAGTCTGCTTTTGTTGCTTGACTTATCCACACTCTTGCCATCTTGACCATAAATGAGATCCCAATTCTACGCTACCACAACCTGCTCGGGCGCCACTGTGACGTCACTTCGGCCGGGGTATGCTCGCCGCGCCGGGTCCACAGAAATTTGTTTGATCTCTGGATGTGGTAGCTGAAAGAAAAGGTCTCCTGGTACAAGAATAAGGCGGTAAGAGTAAGGTGGCAAAAGTAGGTTGTTCTATTTATTTGTCTTAAATTACAGAGTTTGGGGTATTCGCTGGCTCGTACTCGAGGTCTTCCTTCAGGGTCTTCAGGGCCGCACGTGGCTACTCGCTGTGCGTAGGTCGTCTCGGGGTTGCGATATCTCTCGAAGGGATATCGATCCTGGAGGATAATGTGCTCCAAGGACAGATACGTGGGTGCGTAGGAATATACGCTCTGAGAGAGATACGGGTGCGGAGGAAAATGCGCTCCGAGGTGACGAATGTTGCGGAGGAATATGCGCTCCGAGGAGTAGAAATGTTGCGGAGGAAAATGCGCTCCGAGGGGAATAAATGTTGCGGAGGAAAATGCGCTCCGAGGAGAATAAATGTTGCGGAGGAAAATGCGCTCCGAGGAGAATAAATGTTGCGGAGGAATATGCGCTCCGAGGAGAATAAATGTTGCGGAGGAAAATGCGCTCCGAGGTGACGAATGTTGCGGAGGAATATGCGCTCCGAGGAGAAGAAATGTTGCGGAGGAATATGCGCTCCGAGGAGAAGAAATGTTGCGGAGGAATATGCGCTCCGTTAGACGAGAGGAGAATAAATGTTGCGGAGGAAAATGCGCTTCGAGGAGAATAAATGTTGCGGAGGAATATGCGCTCCGAGGAGAATAAATATTGCGGAGGAAAATGCGCTCCGAGGTGACGAATGTTGCGGAGGAATATGCGGAGGATAATGCGCTCCGAGTAGGAAGGGAAAACGGAGGATAATGCGCTCCGGGGAATATTTATTGCAATGCTGATTGATCGTAGAGGAATCGTACGCTCTACCACAGCAGTAAAAATAGGATGATCAGGAAGGCTGATCTTGACCCTCGGCGAGTCCAGATGGACTGCCCTGTTTGCTCTGGTGACGCTGCTTTTATTGCCAAAAGTCAGCTGTTGTGCCTCTTCCTTGTCCCTAACGCGTTTTGCTGATCAGCTGGTAGTGTGGCCGTTCGAGTCCTGAGTCTGGTCACACTGTGAGCGCGTAGATTTGAATGTTTGAGTGTGGCCGTTTGTGCGGGTCGTTGGTCACACTGTTGGCGCGCGGATTGGAATGTTGGTCTCTCATTACATTGTAATATAAGCTTGTGGCGCCGGGCTGTCTGTGTATGGCGCTGGGCGTCACAGTTGACGTACACATATACATACTGTACATGTGAACGCATACAAAGGAAGATTCTTCGTAGTATGTTTTGAATCAGTTTTTGAATCATGCGACGAATCTTGCTGATATTGATTCTCAGTGCTCTGATCCGGTTTTTAGTGATTCGGGTGATTCGAATCGGACTGAAGGGATGATTCGTAATGATCAAACGCATTGAAGGGGCATGAGTATACTGTGATTTTTTGAATCATGTGGATTCGTGCAGGGCTCTAGTATCTACTCTTTATGCCAAAAAAATCGGATTTGGGACAATTGTGCGTTGCTTAAAAAATAAATATGTATAAAGAAGGCACAAGCCCAAATGCCCAGATAATTGTGTAAAATTCATGTCACTACACGACAAAATTGAACTTTTTGTTTCCTCAAGGATCCAAACCAACTTTATCTGATAGATATGGGGGTTTAAATTTTTTTAAAGAATTATGTTTTTTTTCTATAGCAGAACTTTTTTTTTATTTTTGAAGTCTGGTATTTTTTTAAAGCTTTTTTCAGAGGTAGCTCTTCTTTTTTCACATAACTTAAATATCTTACGTTTGGAAGGGCCCGCAACTTTCCAAAAGGTATTTTTTGCCCATTTTTTCAATTTTTAGGTTTGGTTAACGAATTTTAGCTCTAAAGTTTCTCCATAGATTTTAATGAGCAATACCTTAAACGACGCCTAAGAAATGAAAACTTTTCCTGAGTTTTTCTAGTCAAAGTTTCGTAAAAAATACTGCACAAAAATCATAATTTTTGCATTTGAATGCTTTATATATCCAAGACGGTAAGCTGGAATCACAAAGTGTTTGGGTTTTACTTCTAGCTTTTTAAATTATCTTTCCAGAATGTAAAAGTTTTTTACAACCGGACGTAAGATACTTGAGTTATGTGAAAAATAGAAGCGCTACCTCTGAAAAAAGGTTAAAAAAATTCCTGGTTTCATAAATTATTCAAAAAAGTTTTGTTATAGAAAAAAAATTTTTCTAAGCCGCAAATCTTTAAGAAAAATTTGGTTTTCTTCCTTGAGGAAAAATCGTGTCGGGTAATCCCTATTGCAATTACGATTTGTTTAGTTATATAAAAATCCCATTACTTTTTATTTCGGCGAGTAATTTGTTGCCGTGCATACATATCATGCATATCATGATATTGTCCCGTGCATATCATGGTCCAAAGATGAATAAAACTATTTCCAGTGGTTACTCATTTGCCTTTGTTTCTTATTCTTTATACAAATGGCAGCTTAAATAGTCTTACTGGAATATTTGCAAACGGAAATCTTTCAATTCTATTTTCGACAAATATAGATGTCCTACAGATGGAAAAATCAACATGGCTCCAAAATCAAAAACTTTTTATTCCAAAAACCAAATTAATAAATAAAACAGATCCTGAAAGAGAAAAAGTACCTACTCAAAAAAAGTGTATTAATAATTTCAGAAGTGCTGTAATCTTTGATTGTTCCAAAAATGTTATACCTAAACATGAACTAAAAAACTTTATACAAGCTAATCTGAAAAAGGAGTCAAAAAAATCAGAAGTTTCAGATAAAACCCTTGGAAACATTCCAGCTTCACTAACTAAGTTGAAGAAATTTCCAAATATTGAGAACCCTTTGTACTTAAATATGCTTGAAGGACAATTACCAGGTAATTAATTGAAATATATGAATTTTTTATTCCTACAAATTACTGATAGCACTACCCTACACGATTTTTCTTCAAGGAACCAAACCGAATTTTTCCGATAAATTTAGGGCTTTGAAATTGTTTGATTCGTTTTTTTTTGTAATGTTATTTTCATCGGGTTGTAATGAACTTTGACATTCGGAAGAACTGATAAAGTGGACCTGAAAATTTTTTAGATTCAGCTTACCGTTTGGGAAATACTAAGCTTTCAAGTGCAAAATTTATCATTTTTATGCGGTATTTCTTCAAAATATTGACTTTAAAAACTCAGAAAAAATCGAAAAAAAATGTTGTCCTGTGCGGCTTATACATATTTGTGTATAATTTGTATATAATAAATTAAGAGTCGTTCAAAGTATTGTTCATTAAAATCTATGGAGGAACGGCTTAGCTAAAATTGTTTGACCAACTCTCAGAAAATCACATTTTATCGTCTGGAACGCTCTACCTTGAAAAACAAACTAACAAAAAAATACCACTATGTATTTTAAAATTTTGTAAGAAAAAGTTTCGTTAAAGAAATAACAAATCATAGTTCATTAAAAATGTAGAGCATAAAATCTATAAAAATAAATGTCGGTTGGATACCTTGGTGTAAAAACTTAGATTTTGTCCCATTTTCAATTGAACATAATCATTTATATTCTATAATAGTGTGCAGTTACATATAGAACAGGCAGAACGATCCGTGCCGATCGCAATCAGCAGACCAGTCGACAGTCACGACCACCTATCCGTATAACAAGCTACTAAGCTTATCCAATACTTTTACTACCCACACAGATCAAATTCGTTTTATATTTTTATTACCCCATTTAATTGCTCGACCTTCAAGTCGGACATCTACATACTATATACGTATATGCATGTACATATTTATGATGACTCTCCTCTCATATTCTGTGATCATGTGATCAGATCGGGTCGATTTTGAGCCCCAAAGCGTAGTTACTCAGATACAATTTATTTTTCACTTCTGTTTACAATTCAACTCTCAAATAAAGGTCAATCATTTCATTAAAATCTATTTTTCCTCGTTTTCTGTACGTTTTTTAAATGGTTCATTCTTTTCTTTTTTGCTTAAATTGTCCTGATTTTGTTACAAGTAGTTGGATCGCAGATCCGCAATTTCCGTCACTGAACACAATTTTGTATCTCCTTTTTTGTTAATTGTAAGTAAGTGATAGTACAACTTTTATTATTGTTCGGTCCTTCAAAAAAGTTAACTGTAAACATGAAAATGTCTCTATTTAATTCTTGATATACTATGATACTGATGATGTTTTATATTTAACCTTAATTAATTAGCGCTAAGCATGAAAATCAAGATGCCGTTCGAGAGAATACGGCTTTATTACAAAATCTTTATAAAGTGAAAATATCTAGAGTTATTACTGATACCACGACAAAAGATGCTCTTCAAATTACGGTCGAAATTATTAACAAAGGACTTGAAGCGAATGAATTTGTCATATATGTGTGCAACTGTCAACAATCATATGGGATATTAAGTACAATAAGTGTTAAGAAAATACTATTTCCATATGTTGGAGAATCTGTATCGCTTATGTTGCCTTTAATAATTGGATTAAAGAAAAACATTAAATTTAGTTGTGATGGTAAGATTTATATAATTCAAAAGAAACATCTATGTATGATCATTCATCACTTACTTAGACTGGAATTTAAATTTTTAGAGAAGCTATTATATAAAAGCTAATTTATGTAGAAACGTAAAACAAATTGTTGAATTAAAATATTTGGAATTGCAAACATTTCGGGATGCCACAGAAATCACTTCCGCTTGAATTTCTCCTCGATTTCATTCCGTGGTGCCTTACACTGATTTTCACGCTGATTCGAAATCGCGCACTACTGATCCAGCGATTTGATTAAAAACCCCTCATAAAACATGACTACATGTCACGCAGGCTGGCTATTGGCCATTGTTTTATTATTTCATCAGCTGTTTTTGAGTGATGGTGAATGGTGCCAGAGTAAATCAATGCTTCACATATGTCGAAAGTTTCCTCTGTGTGTAATAGACTAATCAACCATACTAATTTCTATAAAATTATTTATTTTCAGTTGTTGTTAAGACCAATATGATGAGGATACCTGCGGGAACCAAGTTATTAGGCTTGAAACAGCCCAATGAAAATATGGACAGTGTAGCGAAGAGGTCGATAGATATTAAAATACATTCAAGATGTTTTTGTGTCTGGAGATGTCGCTGCCATTGCCTTGCAAAATTGGAAACTTATATTAATTTTAATGTTTGTGAAAAAATGAACCATAATTCAGAAAATGATGCAGGGCTTCTCTTAAGCTGCCCGCCTGCAGAGAAACGAAATGATATATGCATCATTGAGAGCAGTATTGCTAGAAATAATTTTAAATCGTACCATTCTTTTTTGTTAACAATTGTACGCCTTGCTCTTTATATAATGATGGTGCTCTTGTTATTAGTAAGTCAAGCATAAGTAAAAATTGTAATTATCGAATTACATTATCGGTTTGGTCAACGGACTGCATTACCTCTGACAAAATGTAATGCAATTTTACTGAGGGATGCAGGTAAGTGAATGGTCTTAGCTTCATGTCGGTGGAATTGGACAAAGCCAACCCAATTGTCTGGCGGAAATGCATAGAACGATAAGGGATGGTTCCCACAAAGAAAATGAACCAATGCATGAAACCACAAAAATTATATCAACTCCACCCGGTATTGGATATATCCTGTATTCTTAATTGTGTTGTGTATTGTACATATGTGCATTTATAAGGCGTCGTCTTAAGTATTGTTTTTATAAACCTATGCAGAAACGGTTGAGCTTAAATCGGGTAACCAGCACTCCCAATATCACATTTTACCATTCTGAACGTCGCTTTCGCAACTTTTGGGGCCTTTCATAATTTTTTCTCAGAACCTGTAGCGCAGAAGTATAAGTGCAGTTTATAAATGCAATTCGCATATGGAATCAGCTCCCCCATCATGTAAAGTCATTAAGCAACCCAACGCAATTTAGGAAAAATTAAAAAACACACCTCCAACCAAAGAAAATATAAAAAAAATTAAAAATAAAAACAATAATGACAAAACAAAAAAAAACCATATATATATATAATAAATACTTAAAAAAAGCAGTTAAAACAACAACAACAACAAAATACAATTAAAACATATATGTATATATGTATAAAAATGAAAAATTGAGTTTAAATTAAATACATAAATATAAGAAATAAAAGAATCTTTATGTATGTATGTAAAATATTGCTTAGAAATAAGATTAAATATTTTAATCGTAACTATAAATCATACGTAAATAGTGCATTAAAAAAGTTTTAGTTGTAGCACTAGGAACAAAATGAAAATAAAAACCAATACAAATATCCACAGAAAAAAATATTTTGACAAGAAAAGTGTATCACCTTTCACAGGATTTTTGATTCGTGGCGCAAGAATGGTTATAACTGTAGATATAGCGACTCTAAATTTAAGTTTTCTAACATTTGTTTTGTTAACATCAACTTTGGATTTAAAAAAACCTTTTTTTGTTTTATATGTATATCACCAAGCATTTACTTAGTATGAAATACCAATTTTGCTACATGTAAAATTCAAAAATATCAAAACAAAACAGTGTCGATCCTAATGGTAAAATGTGATTTTCGGAGGGCTAGTAAACTAACTTTAGCTCACCTGTTCCTCTATAGATTTGTATGATCAATACTTTGAACGACGCATTATACTACTCGAAAAATTTAACTTTTTATTTAGGCTGTTGCCCAAAATTATTTTACTGATAGATTTCGAGATTTAAAATTTTATGAACATTTTTTGTGTATGGCTTAGTTTTTTTAAATCTGGTATTTTTTTTCAGAGGTAGTGCTTCTATTTTTTACATAACTTAAGTATCTTATTTCTGGTTGCATGTTACATTACGTTTGTTCCGGAATGCGTTTGCTATGTTCCCAATTGGCAGTTGGGCCCGCAACTTTCAAAAAGGTATTTTTTGATCATTTTTTTTCTGTTTTTAGCTCCACCGTTTCTCCATAGATTTTATTGAACAATACCTTAAACAACGCATATTTAATGCACATATACAAAAAAAACGAGAAGGAACGTGTGAGTCGCTTCTGGACGCGACTCTACTTTTATACCCGTACTCAGTCAGTATATAAATTTGTGAGCTTGATTAAAATTAAAAAAAAAAATTTTAATTTTACATTTTTTTGCTACATATGTTAACTACATCTACATCTTAAATGTAGATTATACATGTAGAACAGATATTCTACATCTACCATTTAGATTCTACATCTCCTCCGCTAGGGGTTGCTCGCGCATTGCACAGGGCAGAGTGTGTGCGAGGGAGAAAGAGAATGAATATCGTCAGCAACGCCAGAGGAGGTGGGGGAAGCAACTGAAAATTAATTTCTTCATTTTGGCCACAATAATGATCCGATCTGTACCAGATTTGGCAATCTGGTAGATATGGTCATTCCTTACGATACTGCGTTTTTAGTTTTATCGTATCTTCAAAATTGTGGCTGTCACAGATTTTCGTCCTTTGTGAAGGCGGAGGAGGGCGTGGCACAATTTGGAAAGAAACTTGATTCAGTGTAATATCACATGAGTCTGGAAACAAAATTTGGTTACTCTAGCTTTTATAGTCTCTGAGAACGAGGCGTCAAACAAGACGGACAGACGGACAGACGGCCAGACGGACAGACGGACGGACGGACAGACAGACATGGCTCTATCGACTCGGCTATTGATACTGATCAAGAATATATATACTTTATGGGGTCGGAAAATGTTCCTTCTCTGCGTTACACACATCCACTTTTACCACAAATACAGTATACCCCTTAACTCTTTTTGAGTACGGGTATAATAAAAGACAGGATATAATTTTTGTTCGACTTTTCCTGAGTTCTTAAAGTCAACATTTTGTGGAAAAATACTGCAAAAAATTATCAAATTTGAACTTAAAAGCTTAATATCTTTAATGTCTTTGCAGTTTCAGAGCAACCATATATAGGTTAGGTTAGGTTGAGGCGGTTGTCGGGATCCGGACACACTTAGGCCGGTTTCGGCCCGTTGTGATACCGCATGGAACATTTTCCCCCTTTTCCCTCTATGTTATCCATTATCCCATCCGGATGCCCTTATAAAGTTTGCAATCCTTCTGGGACCCATTGCAGACATATCTGAAATGTCGGTTAAGAAAGGTGAGCCCAAGTATTGAAGTCTCCTTCTGCTGCGTGCCGGACAGGAGCAGGAACAGATGTTCCACCGTCTCCTCCTCGTCCTAATCTCAGCAGCTACGACAGAAGTCGTTATAGGAGGCACCCAGCCTGTTTGCATGTGTGTCTATTAACCAATGTCCCTGCTGAGTTTGCAGAGCTCATCGGTGCGCTTCTTATTTATGTTAGGCCATGTTTGCCTAGTTATGCGACATAGTGGCACTGTTTTCCATCTGTCGTTTGTAAGTTGCTTATAATGCTCTATTATTTTGAGCCCACAGGTGGCCATTGGCATACGAATATCCTCCTTATCGTGGAGAAGGGGGATTGTTGTACCAGCTCTGGCCAACTCGTCTGCTATACAGTTGCCTTCAATGTCCTGGTGGCCCGGGACCCAAATTAGGCTGATTGCAAACTGATGTGCCATCTCATGAAGAGATTTGCGACAGTTTGCCGCGGTAGCCGAGCTTGATGTTATCGCATTTAGCGATTTGATCGCGGCTTGGCTATCACTGTAGATATTTAGGTGAGTTGCCGTAGTGGCAGCTTCGTGAAGACAGAACAGGGCTTCCTTGATCGCTATGACTTCCGCTTGGAAGACACTGCAGTGATCTGGGAGCCTAAAGGAGTGTCTTATGTTTAGCTGTTCGGAGTATATACCTTTTCCGACCTTATTGTCCAGTTTTGAACCATCTGTGAAGATTTGTATGGCTCCGTCTGGGCCTGGAGGTTCCTCGAGCCATTTGTCTCTCTGGGGGATAATTATTTCAAAGGGAGTGTCTATGTACTCCTTTGGAATGCAGTAGTCCGTTTTTGTGGGGACAATGTTATTGTGATGGTCCTCTTTGATAGGGCAGGCCACCACACGGTAACTCCGTAGAGTAGTATTGGCCTAACTATTGCTAGGTATATCCATTTGACGATCCTTGGGTTCATGCCCCATTTCAATCCAATGGCCTTTTTGCAAGTGTAGAGGGCTATCGAGGCCTTCTTCACTCTGTCTTTGATGTTCAGATTCCAGCTGAGCTTCCTGTCGATTACCAGCCCTAAATATCTGGCATTGTCACTGAAGGAGAGCCTACATCCGTTTAATATTGGGGGGTTTAGAGGCGGGACTTTGTGTTTGTTTGTAAACAACACAAATTCCGTTTTTGAGGGATTAACTCCCAATTCACGCGACGTTATCCATTCCGACAGTCGCGCGAGCTTTGCATAGAATCTTGTTGACTGCTATGTTCCATAAAAGGGGAGACAGGACACCACCGTGCGGGGTGCCTCTGTCGACATACCTTGACAGAGCGGAAGATCCCATCGATGATGTCACCGTCCTGCATGTGAGCAATTGATCAATGAGCATCACCAAGTGATGTTCCACCCCTAGGTCAGTCAGGGCCTCCGTGATGGCTCCCGGATTGACATTGTTAAAGGCACCCTCGATGTCGGGGAACGCAACTAAGGAGTATTCTTTTACGCTTAAGGATTTCTCCACCGCTGAGATTACTTCATGAAGTGCCGTTTCCGTGGATTTTCCTTTCTGGTAGGCATGTTGTGCGCCTGACAGCCACAGAGGATTTATGGTTGATCTCAGCTGTAGCCCGACTAGTCTCTCAAAGGTTTTGAGAAGAAAGGACGATAGACTTACTGATCTAAAGTCTTTTGGGGTTGTATGTGAGGCTTTCCCTGCTTTTGGAATGAAGACTATTCTAGCCTTGAGCCAAAGCTGGGGAATTTTTCCCACTACCAGTATCTTCATGAAGAAACATTGTAACCAGTTTATGGCCATGTTCCCGGCTTTCTGTAATTGTGCCGGAAAGACCTGGTCGGGACCAAGAGATTTAAAGGACTTAAAGCTGTTTACCGCCCAGCTAATGTTCCGTTTTGAGAGGATGTGTGCCATCGAGGCTATCGGGCCTTCACTTGTGGGGTCTTCCGGCTCGATGGTAGTACACCCAGGAAAATGGGTCTCAAGTAGGATATGTAGGGAGTCCTCGCTCGAGTTCGTCCACGTGCCATCCACTCTCTTGAGGTATTCCACCGAGGGGGTTGTTCTTGATAGGATTTTGCCTAGCCTTGCAGCTTCCGACGTGTCCTCAATGTCGGAGAAAAATTTTTGCCAAGAGGCTCTTTTTGCCTCTTTTGCCTCTATATGCCTCTATACTTAAGTTCTGTGAAGCGGGGGGCGGGGCGAAATTTTAAAGTTTACTTGTAACAGGGTAAATGCACATTAGTCTGGAAAAAAAATTTGTCTGATAGATAGACAGACATGGCTGTATTGGCTCGGCAATTTATGCTGATCACGAATAAATATCTTTTATTGGGTCGGAAACGTTTCCTTCTATGCGTTACACATATTCACTTTTACAACAAATAAAATATACCCCTTAACTCTTCGGGTACGGGTAATAAAATCAGTCAAATGCAACGGAATATATTGAGGAGCTATACCAAATTTGGGTAAAAATATGGACTTTTCACCAATTTGCAGGGCACAGTGTCACGGAATTTTGCAGCCAATGCAAAGACAATTCGGGATGCATTTTGTAAATATGTAAACGAGGAAGGGCAAGTTGTTTTTCGATATGGGAGGGCCTACGTATAGCAAAAACAATGTAAACAGGCAGGCTCCGGTATTCACATTCACTTTGCGTTTTACTTTTCAGCAAAAACTATGACTTTTCATTTCAAGGTGCTCTGGAATTTACTGGAATTTACTTTTATGAATTCGTTTGCTCTTTGTACTGTTAGGCGCGAAATGGACTGATGTTATACCCACGCGTTAGTGCCAGCTCATACAAAAAGGCATCTGTTATGTTTAACAGAGACTTATCGATAGCCAAATCGGGCTGCCACAGCTGTTCGGAGCCATTCAATTTTTGTTTGTGCCCTGAACAATTTTACAGATCCAATTTTGAGGTTAGGTTAGGCTAGGTTAATCCGGACTGCCCTCACGGGGCCACGCATAGGCCAATATGGCCCTTAGTTATCCGGATGGGGCAAGGAGGACAAAGGCTAACAGTTCCCCTGGCGTCGTCTTGGAGGCATCTTCAAGTGATGCCAGTACCGGGGCGCCCAGGTATAGTCTCCTAGCCCGTGAGAGAGCCGGGAAGTTGCAGATGAGATGTTCCAGGGTTTCAATAGCCCCGGATTCATCGCATTTCCTGCAGCTGCCACTGTTCGTTGTGCCTAGTTTGACGGTATGTGCCGCAACCAGTGACCTGTAAGTATTCCCACTAGCATTCTGCAGTCCTTCCGTGGTAGGTGAAGTAGGTAGTTGCTCAGTTTCCTATTACGCTCCTTGCACATGGTTTTTGAGGTTTTGCAGGTGGTTGTGTTGCTCCACCTGTTCCTTGCTTGAGTGTCGACCTGTTTCTTTAAATCGCTTTGGAACATTCTAAGGGAGACAGGGACGTTCTCAGTTCTGTCGTTTTCCGTTTTCCGCACTCACTTAGTCGTGCTTAGGATTTCTAGTGCCTCCATGCTTGCCAAGACATTTTTGGAACTGACCGCTGACGACTGCATAGATCTTATCGCCGCCTGGCTGTCCGAGAACAGGTTGATCACTTTCCGTATAGCGAAAACTTCCGCCTGGAATATGCTGCATTGGTCCGGTAGCTTATAGGACAGCCTTATCTCAGGGTCTGTACAGTATATGCTCGCTCCTACTCCTCCTTCCATCTTGGAGCCGTCTGTGTAGATGTTGAGGTGATGGGTCTGGTCCCGACCCTCTTTCCAGTCGTCGGGTCCAATAAATCAGGTTGTTTTGACATTCAGGCAAGTTCTGGGGATCATTTCGTCAGTTGTACTGATCATGTCTCGACCGATTGAACTGTGTCCGAATCCGTGCAGCGACATGTTGCCCGATGCGACTAGGCGTTGTGCTGCCTTTCCTGCAATCAGTTGCGCGTGTCTAGGGTGTCGATACCGAGTAATGTTGCGAAAGCTTTTGTTGGGGTTGACCTCAGCGCCCATGTGCTGCAGAGCATTGCCTGCCGCTGAGTCCACGCTGGCACCTTATATCTCTTGGTAAAGAGGATAAGGTCCGTCTTGTCCGCGTTGATACTGAGTCCTACTTTTTTGGATTCCATTATAGAGCTGAGGGTCGATGGACATACTCCCGTGATAATTATGCTTATTTCGTCCGCATAGGCTGTTATTTTTGGGGCTCTCCTCTAGAATCTCTTTATTAGGTCGTCGACCACCAGATTCCATAGGAGGGGCGACAGGACCCCACCCTGAGGTGTGCCTCTGTGCGCCCCTTTTACCATGGAAGCGGTGCCCCACTCTGAATACACCCGTCTGCAGCTGAGAAGGTTCTTATCCAGAAGTTAATTGCGGGATGCGTGTTGGTCGCTTCAAGGCGGTCCATTATCGCGTTCGTATTCACGTTGTTGAATGCTCCGGATATGTCTAGATATTTTTATTATAAAGGGCTCTCTCGACGGTGGCTACTTGCGAATGCAGTGCCGTCTCTACCGATTTCGCTTTGATATAAACATGCTGGTTGGTTGGTCCCCCTCAATCGCTCCAGCAGCTTTTCTAGTGTCTTGAGTAGAAAGGAGGTGAGGCTTATAGGTCGAAAACCTTGGGGCTCATATGTCTATACTCTCCTGCCTTTGGAAGAAAGGCAATCCTCGAGGTCCTCCATTGGATAGGGATAAAGCCTCTGCTCAGGCAAGCTGAGTAAATTGCAAATTGACTCTGTATGGTACATTGCTTTCATAGCAACTTCCGACGCCTAGCCGTTTCTGGGAATTTCTCGATATTAAAGCAGAAGTTCCTCCACGAGTTTCTTTGTGCCCTGTGTATTTCCTTCTTGTATTCCCTGAGTAGGGTTTTGTATTCCTCATTGATTATCTCATCGTTCGCCAGTTTGGCTATTTTGAAGAAGTCTTTGAGGTTGTTTCTTTGAAGCGATAGGTCCCGGTTCCACCAAAGTGGTTTGGTCCTCTTTTTCGTTCTCGAGGGTGGGCATAACGCGTGTTACGCATCCAGTAGTTGGATAGTGTCTCTTGGTACGTGTTTAGAGTGGGGACGGCGTTGGCGGGGCAGCCGCTCTGTGGGCATTCCAGCCACACTTCGCTGTTAGCATTCCAGCTACGCAAGCGGCGGCCCTCGCTCTCGCTCTCATACATGAGAGCATCGTTCCCCCCGGCGACGCGCATCTCACCACGATCGCGCTCCGGCCCACGCTCCCGCTCTCGCTCTCGCTGCCGACAGCCCTCGGCAGCTTGAGCGCATCCAAACTTTACTTACGCCATACATC
>JAWNNB010001266.1:0-12259 GCA_035043285.1 Drosophila subsilvestris
GAATTTAACGCATTTTTGTACAACATTTGAATTATTTCGATACAATGGATAGTTCCTTATAATTTAGTTTATTCGTTTTTGTAAAAACACTGCATTTGAAAATGATTGTATTGATAGATAATTTTTCTTAGTTTTTTTAATCACCAAACGAAATGTTACATAAAACGAAGTAATCTGTGGCGAAACGGAGTTTGCCGGGTTTAGCAGTTCCTTATAATTTAGTTTATTCGTTTTTGTAAAAACACTACATTTGAAAATGATTGTACACATAGAGAATTTCGCGCTTTTTCGTAAAAGATTTGATATGTTTCGATACAATGGATAGTTCCTTCTAATTTAATTTATTCGTTTTTGTAAAAACACTGCATTTGAAAATGATTGTATTGCATAGATAATTTTACGCTCTTTCATACGAAATTTGATTCGTTTCGATACAATGGATAGATTCCATACAATTTAGTTTTTTCGTTTTTGTGAAAAAACTTCTGTGCCTATGAATTTAAAAATGATTATATTGCATAGAGAATTTAACGCATTTTTGTACAAGATTTGATTTTTTTCGATTCAATGGATGTTCCTATAATTAAGTTTATTCGTTTTTGTAAAAACACTGCAATTAAAAATGATTATATTGCATAGAGAATTTAACGCATTTTTGTCCAAGATTTGATTTTTTCGATGCAATGGATAGTTCCTTCTAATTTGTATTGCATGAAATTTTACCTCTTTCATACAACATTTGATTCGTTTCGACACAATGGTAGTTTCCTTACAATTTAGTTTTTTCGTTTTTGTGAAAAAACTTCTGGGCCTATGAATTTAAAAATGATTATATTGCATAGAGAATTTAACGCATTTTTGTACAACATTTGATTTGTTTCGATTCAATGGATAGTTCCTTATAATTCAGTTTATTCGTTTTTGTAAAAACACTGCATTTAAAAATGATTATATTGCATGGAGAATTTAACGCATTTATGTACAAGATTTGATTTTTTTTCGATAAAATGGATAGTTCCTTCTAATTTAGTTTATTCGTTTTTGTAAAAACATACAACATTTGATTCGTTTCGATACAATGGATAGATTCCTTACAATTTAGTTTTTTCGTTTTTGTGAAAAAACTTCTGTGCCTATGAATTTAAAAATGATTATATTGCATAGAGAATTTAACGCATTTTTGTACAAGATTTGATTTTTTTCGATTCAATGGATGTTCCTATAATTAAGTTTATTCGTTTTTGTAAAAACCTGCATTTAAAATGATTATATTGCATAGAGAATTTAGCGCATTTTTGTACAAGATTTGATTTTTTTCGATGCAATGGATAGTTCCTTCTAATTTGTATTGCATAGAGAATTTTATGCTCTTTCATACAACATTTGATTAGTTTCGATACAATGGATAGTTCCTTACAATTTAGTTTTTCGTTTTTGTGAAAAAACTTCGGGCCTATGAATTTAAAAATAATTGATTTGCATAGAGAATTTAACGCATTTTTGTACAACATTTGATTTGTTTCGATTCAATGGATAGTTCCTTATAATTTAGTTTATTCGTTTTTGTAAAAACACTGCTTTGAAAATGATTGTATTACATAGATAATTTTACGCTCTTTCATACAACATTTGATTCGTTTCGATACAATGGATAGATTCCTTACAATTTAGTTTTTTCGTTTTTGTGAAAAAACTTCTGTGCCTATGAATTTAAAAATGATTATATTGCATAGAGAATTTAACGCATTTTTGTACAAGATTTGATTTTTTCGATTCAATGGATGTTCCTATAATTAAGTTTATTCGTTTTTGTAAAAACACTGCAATTAAAAGATTATATTGCATAAAGAATTTAACGCATTTTTGTCCAAGATTTGATTTTTTCGATGCAATGGATAGTTCTTTCTAATTTGTATTGCATAGAGAATTTTATGCTCTTTCATACAACATTTGATTCGTTTCGACACAATGGATAGTTTCCTTACAATTTAGTTTTTTCGTTTTTGTGAAAAAACTTCTGGGCCTATGAATTTAAAAATAATTGATTTGCATAGAGAATTTAACGCATTTTTGTACAACATTTGATTTGTTTCGATTCAATGGATAGTTCCTTATAATTTAGTTTATTCGTTTTTGAAAAAACACTGCATTTGAAAATGATTGTATTGCATAGAGAATTTTACGCTCTTTCATACAACATTTGATTCGTTTCGATACAATGGATAGATTCCTTACAATTTAGTTTTTTCGTTATTGTGAAAAAACTTCTGTGCCTATGAATTTAAAAATAATTGATTTGCATAGAGAATTTAACATTTTTGTACAACATTTGATTTGTTTGATTCAATGGATAGTTCCTATAATTTAGTTCGTTCGTTTTTGAAAAAACCTGCATTTGAAAATGATTGTATTGCATAGAGAATTTTACGCTCTTTCATACAACATTTGATTCGTTTCGACACAATGGATAGTTTCCTTACAATTTAGTTTTTTCGTTTTTGTGAAAAAACTTCTGGGCCTATGAATTTAAAAATGATTATATTGCATAGAGAATTTAACGCATTTTTGTACAACATTTGATTTGTTTCGATTCAATGGATAGTTCCTTATAATTCAGTTTATTCGTTTTTGTAAAAACACTGCATTTAAAAATGATTATATTGCATGGAGAATTTAACGCATTTATGTACAAGATTTGATTTTTTTTCGATAAAATGGATAGTTCCTTCTAATTTAGTTTATTCGTTTTTGTAAAAACATACAACATTTGATTCGTTTCGATACAATGGATAGATTCCTTACAATTTAGTTTTTTCGTTTTTGTGAAAAAACTTCTGTGCCTATGAATTTAAAAATGATTATATTGCATAGAGAATTTAACGCATTTTTGTACAAGATTTGATTTTTTTTCGATTCAATGGATGTTCCTATAATTAAGTTTATTCGTTTTTGTAAAAACGCTGCATTTAAAAATGATTATATTGCATAGAGAATTTAGCGCATTTTTGTACAAGATTTGATTTTTTTCGATGCAATGGATAGTTCCTTCTAATTTGTATTGCATAGAGAATTTTATGCTCTTTCATACAACATTTGATTCGTTTCGACACAATGGATAGTTTCCTTACAATTTAGTTTTTTCGTTTTTGTGAAAAAACTTCTGGGCCTATGAATTTAAAAATAATTGATTTGCATAGAGAATTTAACGCATTTTTGTACAACATTTGATTTGTTTCGATTCAATGGATAGTTCCTTATAATTTAGTTTATTCGTTTTTGTAAAAACACTGCATTTGAAAATGATTGTATTACATAGATAATTTTACGCTCTTTCATACAACATTTGATTCGTTTCGATACAATGGATAGATTCCTTACAATTTAGTTTTTTCGTTTTTGTGAAAAAACTTCTGTGCCTATGAATTTAAAAATGATTATATTGCATAGAGAATTTAACGCATTTTTGTACAAGATTTGATTTTTTTCGATTCAATGGATGTTCCTATAATTAAGTTTATTCGTTTTTGTAAAAACACTGCAATTAAAAATGATTATATTGCATAAAGAATTTAACGCATTTTTGTCCAAGATTTGATTTTTTTCGATGCAATGGATAGTTCTTTCTAATTTGTATTGCATAGAGAATTTTATGCTCTTTCATACAACATTTGATTCGTTTCGACACAATGGATAGTTTCCTTACAATTTAGTTTTTTCGTTTTTGTGAAAAAACTTCTGGGCCTATGAATTTAAAAATAATTGATTTGCATAGAGAATTTAACGCATTTTTGTACAACATTTGATTTGTTTCGATTCAATGGATAGTTCCTTATAATTTAGTTTATTCGTTTTTGAAAAAACACTGCATTTGAAAATGATTGTATTGCATAGAGAATTTTACGCTCTTTCATACAACATTTGATTCGTTTCGATACAATGGATAGATTCCTTACAATTTAGTTTTTTCGTTATTGTGAAAAAACTTCTGTGCCTATGAATTTAAAAATAATTGATTTGCATAGAGAATTTAACGCATTTTTGTACAACATTTGATTTGTTTCGATTCAATGGATAGTTCCTTATAATTTAGTTTATTCGTTTTTGAAAAAACACTGCATTTGAAAATGATTGTATTGCATAGAGAATTTTACGCTCTTTCATACAACATTTGATTCGTTTCGATACAATGGATAGATTCCTTACAATTTAGTTTTTTCGTTATTGTGAAAAAACTTCTGTGCCTATGAATTTAAAAATGATTATATTGCATAGAGAATTTAACGCATTTTTGTACAAGATTTGATTTTTTTCGATACAATGGATAGTTCCTTCTAATTTAGTTTATTCGTTTTTGTAAAAACACTGCATTTGAAAATGATTGTATTGCATAGAGAATTTAACGCATTTTTGTACGCAATTCATATCGTCGGCTGCGAGAGCTTATTTCTATAGTGGGAAAATAGGTGGATTAACTTATTCTGTCCTACTTATTCTTATTGGTTTTTGTGGTGCAGCCTTACAATTTTCTCCTAACATGCTCACTACCCTACTAACAAAGGGTCACAATAGAGATACAGAGTAGAGATAAAAAACGATGATTCGGCTTACTCTTCCAGTAGGGTCTGGTCGTGGTCGTTCGGGCTGGTCTTGTCTCTGCTGTCTTCGTTGTCGTGGAATTGTTTGAGGTCTGTTATGTTCGCTACTCTTTGTTTTCGGTTGCTCTGGTGCTGGAGTCGGACGACATTTGGTGAGATGAAGCACTTCAGTCTGTACGGTCCATCAAACTTAGGAGCCAGCTTTGCAGCGAATCCGTCGGCTGCGCTGGAGAGGTGATATTGACGCACGAGGACCAACGATCCGATGGTAGGGCGCCATTGTCTTCTACGTAGGTTGTAGTAGCGTCCTTGTTCCTGACTCGCTTGTCGGATATTGTAGCGGACGATGGAAAATACTTCCTTAAGCCTGGTTGCTTTGGAGAGGGTGGATTCCGGGGGGCTTCCAGTTCCAGGCGTGACTTCGTCGTATAAAGCACCGGGCAAACGGGGTTCTCTACCGTGTAGCAAGAAAGCTGGTCTGAAGCCGGTCTGAGATACTGGAGTTGATGGCTAATAACATCTCTGGTAGTAACACGTCCCAGGTGCTTTGATGTTCCTCTACAAACTGAGGTATCATCGTTTTCACAGTCCTATTAGCTCTTTCTGTGGGGTTCTCTTGAGGACAGTAGGGTGCTGTATGTTGAAGTTCTACTCCTGCCGACTTGAGAAATGCTTTGAAGGATCGGCTGGTAAATTGGGTACCATTATCGCATCGAACACATTCGGTACTCCAAAATGGCTGAGGATTCGTTCCCGAAATGCTCGTTCAAGGTTTGCTGCCGTTTCCTTCTTGAGCGGGACGAACTCGACCCACTTGGAAAAGGTATCGAAGAATACCAGTAGGGTGCTGTTACCTTGTTTGGATCGCGGTAGCGGTCCCACGAAGTCTGCACACAGGGTTACAAAGGGTTCTTCTGGTCTGCGGGTTGCATCTTCCCGGCAGGTTTTTGTTGCATGGCCTTAAACTTATGGCAACTGATGCATACTTGGACGTATCGTCTCACGTCTCGGTACATACCCGGCCAGTAGTATCTTTGTGTGTACATCGTATTGATACTGCTGGAGCTCGAGTGCCCATCTTGCCACTCTGCCGTACGGATTGTCCAGGGTGTTAAGCCACTTAAGGGCGAGATGGTCGGTGGTAACGTCAAACCTGTAGCCTTCGAGGTAACACCGCAGCTTTCTAATTGCCCATATGACTGCCAAACATTCTTTGTCCGTGGCCGAGTAGTTCTCTTCGGCTTTATTAAGGCGTCTACTCACATATGCTGTAACCCTAACTTCCCCTCGGATCTCCTGCGTGAGGACGGCACCTATTCCGTTGCAGTCAGGGCAAGCAAGTACTGGAGAATGAGTCCTGTTGTTCCCTTGTCCATGCCATGCCATTCTTGAGAAGTTGTGACATCGGCTGGACCACAGTGGCGAAATTGGGTACAAAACGGCGATACCACGACGCCATCCCGATACATTGCCGTAGCTCTTTGAGCGTGGCGGGTGGTCGCAGATCTTTAACCGCTGCTATTTTGTCCGGGTCGGTATGAATACCTTCCCCGCTGACCATGTGTCCTAGGTATTTTATCCGGCGATGGAAAAACGTACATTTGTCTGCATTGATACGAAGGTTAGCCTGGCGTAGGCGCGAGAAGACTTTCTGGACGTTGTGTAGATGCTCTGCGAAATCCTTCCCGACGATGACAATATCGTCCAAATAGGCGAACGCGAATGGCTCCATATCTGCTCCGATAACTGTGTCGAGGGTCCGTTGGAACGTGGCTGGCGCGGATTGCAGTCCGAATGGCATTACCTTCCATTGATAAAGACCTCTTCCGGGTACCGTGAAAGCGGTGGCTTCCCGGCTATCTGCGGCCATTGGTACTTGCCAATATCCGTTTTTCAGGTCTAATGTTGTTATGAAGTGAGCGTTCTGGAGTCGTTCTAGGATATAGTTTATCCTTGATAATGGGTAGGCGTCTGGAATAGAGCGTTCGTTGAGTTGTCTAAAATCTAAGCACATTCGCCACTTTCCGTTTTTCTTGCGAACGAGCACGATCGGGGCACTGTGAGGGCTTCTTGATGGTTCAATGAGACCTTCGGCCAACAACTGATCGACTTGTTCATCTATGATGCGCATCATTGCCGGATTCTTCTTATAATACCGTTGTTTTATCGGCCGACTGTCGCTCATAACAGTGGTGTGTTCTGCTAGATCTGTCGTACCTTGGATAGTTTTTGAATTTTGGGAGTTCTTCGGCAAGAAATTCGCGGATGTGTTGTGCTATGTCTGGAGGGTTCGTCTTCGGCATGCATGTTCATTTCTGTGTCGGCGGTTTTAATGGAATGGTCAGGAAGAATTGTCGTGTCGAATGCGCTTGGGTGGTCTGGTCGGGTGGGGTACTCGGAAATGTTTGATATGATGGGCGTACCGGCAGCCATGATGGCTGGATACTTTTGGCCGGTGTCTCGACTTCGTCCGTTCGTCTAGCAGCGTATATGTCCCTTGGTTCCTTTGCGGTCCTTAAACTCGTGATCCTTGTCCTAGTGTTCGTGAATTTAAAAATAATTGATTTGCATAGAGAATTTAACGCATTTTTGTACAACATTTGATTTGTTTCGATTCAATGGATAGTTCCTTATAATTTAGTTTATTCGTTTTTGAAAAAACACTGCATTTGAAAATGATTGTATTGCATAGAGAATTTTACGCTCTTTCATACAACATTTGATTCGTTTCGATACAATGGATAGATTCCTTACAATTTAGTTTTTTCGTTATTGTGAAAAAACTTCTGTGCCTATGAATTTAAAAATAATTGATTTGCATAGAGAATTTAACGCATTTTTGTACAACATTTGATTTGTTTCGATTCAATGGATAGTTCCTTATAATTTAGTTCTTTCGTTTTTGAAAAAACACTGCATTTGAAAATGATTGTATTGCATAGAGAATTTTACGCTCTTTCATACAACATTTGATTCGTTTCGACACAATGGATAGTTTCCTTACAATTTAGTTTTTTCGTTTTTGTGAAAAAACTTCTGGGCCTATGAATTTAAAAATGATTATATTGCATAGAGAATTTAACGCATTTTTGTACAACATTTGATTTGTTTCGATTCAATGGATAGTTCCTTATAATTCAGTTTATTCGTTTTTGTAAAAACACTGCATTTAAAAATGATTATATTGCATGGAGAATTTAACGCATTTATGTACAAGATTTGATTTTTTTTCGATAAAATGGATAGTTCCTTCTAATTTAGTTTATTCGTTTTTGTAAAAACATACAACATTTGATTCGTTTCGATACAATGGATAGATTCCTTACAATTTAGTTTTTTCGTTTTTGTGAAAAAACTTCTGTGCCTATGAATTTAAAAATGATTATATTGCATAGAGAATTTAACGCATTTTTGTACAAGATTTGATTTTTTTTCGATTCAATGGATGTTCCTATAATTAAGTTTATTCGTTTTTGTAAAAACGCTGCATTTAAAAATGATTATATTGCATAGAGAATTTAGCGCATTTTTGTACAAGATTTGATTTTTTTCGATGCAATGGATAGTTCCTTCTAATTTGTATTGCATAGAGAATTTTATGCTCTTTCATACAACATTTGATTCGTTTCGACACAATGGATAGTTTCCTTACAATTTAGTTTTTTCGTTTTTGTGAAAAAACTTCTGGGCCTATGAATTTAAAAATAATTGATTTGCATAGAGAATTTAACGCATTTTTGTACAACATTTGATTTGTTTCGATTCAATGGATAGTTCCTTATAATTTAGTTTATTCGTTTTTGTAAAAACACTGCATTTGAAAATGATTGTATTACATAGATAATTTTACGCTCTTTCATACAACATTTGATTCGTTTCGATACAATGGATAGATTCCTTACAATTTAGTTTTTTCGTTTTTGTGAAAAAACTTCTGTGCCTATGAATTTAAAAATGATTATATTGCATAGAGAATTTAACGCATTTTTGTACAAGATTTGATTTTTTTCGATTCAATGGATGTTCCTATAATTAAGTTTATTCGTTTTTGTAAAAACACTGCAATTAAAAATGATTATATTGCATAAAGAATTTAACGCATTTTTGTCCAAGATTTGATTTTTTTCGATGCAATGGATAGTTCTTTCTAATTTGTATTGCATAGAGAATTTTATGCTCTTTCATACAACATTTGATTCGTTTCGACACAATGGATAGTTTCCTTACAATTTAGTTTTTTCGTTTTTGTGAAAAAACTTCTGGGCCTATGAATTTAAAAATAATTGATTTGCATAGAGAATTTAACGCATTTTTGTACAACATTTGATTTGTTTCGATTCAATGGATAGTTCCTTATAATTTAGTTTATTCGTTTTTGAAAAAACACTGCATTTGAAAATGATTGTATTGCATAGAGAATTTTACGCATCTTTCATACAACATTTGATTTGTTTCGATACAATGGATAGATTCCTTACTAATTTAGTTTTTTCGTTTTTGTGAAAAAACTACTGTGCCTATGAATTGAAAATGATTGTATTGCATAGAGAATTTAACGCATTTTTGTACAACATTTGATTTGTTTCGATTCAATGGATAGTTCCTTATAATTTAGTTTATTCGTTTTTGTAAAAACACTGCATTTGAAAATGATTGTATTGCATAGAGAATTTCACGCTTTTTCGTACAAGATTTGATTTGTTTCGATACAATGGATAGTTCCTTACTAATTTAGTTTATTCGTTTTTGTAAAAACACTGCATTTGAAAATGATTGTATTGCATAGAGAATTTCACGCATTTTTCGTACAAGATTTGATTTGTTTCGATACAATGGATAGTTCCTTCTAATTTAGTTTATTCGTTTTTGTAAAAACACTGCATTTGAAAATGATTGTATTGCATAGAGAATTTCACGCTTTTTCGTAAAAGATTTGATTTGTTTCGATACAATGGATAGTTCCTTCTAATTGAATTTATTCGTTTTTGTAAAAACACTGCATTTGAAAATGATTGTATTGCATAGAGAATTTCACGCTTTTTTCGTAAAAGATTTGATTTTTTTCGATACAATGGATAGTTCCTTCTAATTTAATTTATTCGTTTTTGTAAAAACACTGCATTTGAAAATGATTGTATTGCATAGAGAATTTAACGCATTTTTGTACAACATTTGAATTATTTCGATTCAATGGATAGTTCCTTATAATTTAGTTTATTCGTTTTTGTAAAAACCCTGCATTTGAAAATGATTGTATTGCATAGATAATTTACGCTCTTTCATACAAAATTTGTTTCGTTTCGATACAATGGATAGATTCCTTACAATTTAGTTTTTTCGTTTTTGTGAAAAAACTTCTGTGCCTATGAATTTAAAAATGATTATATTGCATAGAGAATTTAACGCATTTTTGTACAAGATTTGATTTTTTTCGATTCAATGGATAGTTCCTTATAATTTAGTTTATTCGTTTGTGTAAAAACACTGCATGTTGAAAATGATTGTATTGCATAAAGAATTTCACGCTTTTTTGTAAAAGATTTGATTTGTTTCGTTACAATGGATAGTTCCTTCTAATTTAGTTTATTCGTTTTTGTAAAAACACTGCATTTGAAAATGATTGTATTGCATAGAGAATTTCACGCTTTTTCGTAAAAGATTTGATTTGTTTCAGTACAATGGATAGTTCCTTCTAATTGAATTTATTCGTTTTTGTAAAAACACTGCATTTGAAAATGATTGTGTGGCATATATAATTTTACGCTCTTTCATACAACACTTGATTCGTTTCGATACAATGGATAGATTCCTTACAATTTAGTTTTTCGTTTTTGTGAAAAAAACTTCTGTGCCTATGAATTTAAAAAATAATTATATTGCATAGAGAATTTAACGCATTTTTTGTACAAGATTTGATCAGTTTCGATACAATGGATAGTTCCTTCTAATTTAATTTATTCGTTTTTGTAAAAACACTGCATTTGAAAATGATTGTATTGCATAGATAATTTACGCTCTTTCATACAAAATTTGTTTCGTTTCGATACAATGGATAGATTCCTTACAATTTAGTTTTTTCGTTTTTGTGAAAAAACTTCTGTGCCTATGAATTTAAAAATGATTGTATGTGCATAGAGAATTTGACGCTTTTTCGTAAAAGATTTGATTTTTTTTCGATACAATGGATAGTTCCTTCTAATTTAATTTATTCGTTTTTTTTTTAAAAAAACACTGCATTTGAAAATGATTGTAGTGCATAGAGAATTTAACGCATTTTTTGTACAACATTTGAATTATTTCGATTCAATGGATAGTTCCTTATAATTTAGTTTATTCGTTTTTGTAAAAACACTGCATTTGAAAATGATTATATTGCATAAAGAATTTTTACGCTTTTTTGTAAAAGATTTGATTTGTTTCGTTACAATGGATAGTTCCTTCTAATTGAAGTTATTCGTTTTTGTAAAAACTCTGCATTTGAAAATGATTGTATTGCATATATAATTTTACGCTCTTTCATACAACACTTGATTCGTTTCGATACAATGGATAGATTCCTTACAAGTTAGTTTTTTCGTTTTTGTGAAAAAAACTTCTGTGCCTATGAATTTAAAAATGATTATATTGCATAGAGAATTTAACGCATTTTTGTACAAGATTTGATTTGTTTCGATACAATGGATAGTTCCTTCTAATTTAATTTATTCGTTTTTGTAAAAACACTGCATTTGAAAATGATTGTATTGCATAGATAATTTACGCTCGAAAGAGCGTATGTATGAAAAGACAAATTTGTTTCGTTTCGATACAATGGATAGATTCCCTTTACAATTTAGTTTTTTCGTTTTTGTGAAAAAACTTCTGTGCCTATGAATTTAAAAATGATTATATTGCATAGAGAATTTAACGCATTTTTGTACAAGATTTGATTTTTTTCGATACAATGGATAGTTCCTTCTAATTGAGTTTATTCGTTTTTGTAAAAACACTGCATTTGAAAATGATTGTATTGCATAGAGAATTTTCAACGCATCTTTTGCATACAACATTTGATTCGTTTCGATACAATGGATAGATTCCTTACAATTTAGTTTTTCGTTTTTGTGAAAAAACTTCTGTGACTATGAATTTAAAAATGATTATATTGCATAGAGAATTTAACGCATTTTTGTACAAGATTTGATTTTTTTTCGATTCAATGGATAGTTCCTTATAATTTAGTTTATTCGTTTTTGTAAAAACCTGCATTTGAAAATGATTGTATTGGCATAAAGAATTTCACGTCTTTTTTGTAAAAGATTTGATTTGTTTCGTTACAATGGATAGTTCCTTCTAATTTAGTTTATTCGTTTTTGTAAAAAACACTGCATTTGAAAAATGATTGTATTGCATAGAGAATTTCACGCTTTTTCGTAAAAGATTTGATTTGTTTCGATACAATGGATAGTTCCTTCTAATTGAGTTTATTCGTTTTTGTAAAAACACTGCATTTGAAAATGATTGTATTGCATATATAATTTTACGCTCTTTCATACAACACTTGATTCGTTTCGATACAATGGATAGATTCCTTACAATTTAGTTTTTTCGTTTTTGTGAAAAAAACTTCTGTGCCTATGAATTTAAAAATAATTATATTGCATAGAGAATTTAACGCATTTTTG
>JAWNNB010001267.1:0-22399 GCA_035043285.1 Drosophila subsilvestris
GTATTGCATAGATAATTTAGCATCGTTCGTACATTTTGATTCGTTTCGGCAATGGATATTTTTATACCAATTTGTTTTGTTCATATAAATGTTGAAAATGATGCTTCATAAAGAAATTTTACGCTCTGTTAAACATTTAATCTTTCATTAAATGAATATTTTCCTTAAAATTAAGTTTATTCGTTTATATGTGAAAAAAAGTGTAATTTAATTTAAAAATGATTGTATGCATAGAATAATTTACTTTTCGATCGTACAAGTACGTTGTTTCGAAACAATGGACATTTTCTTATAATCAAGTTGTTTCGTTGTAACAATGTTGAAAATGATTATAGCCATAGAAAATTTTACGTATTGTAAAACATTTGATATCTTTATTTAATGGATATTTTCCTTAGTCAAATTTGATGATTTATGTGAGAAAAATTATGGTCCTGGATTTAAAAAGTATTGATTGTATAAATCATTTTAACACTTACTCGATGTGGAAATTTGATTCGTTTCGAAACAATGGATATTTTTTCTTCATTAGGTTGTTTTAATTCTTGTAAATGTTAAATGATTGTATTTACTTGAGAATTTCTCTTTGTTTTTCACAACTTTGATTCGTTCGATTTATTGGATACTTTCTTATAATTATCATTTCCTGTCTTGTGAAAAAACTGGTGGGTGCATATATTTGTAAATGATTGTTTTGCATAGAGAATTTACGCTCTGTTGTAAAACATTTGATACATTTCATTACAAGATGTTTTCTTATAATTGTTGTTTTTGTTCTTGTGAAAAAAACTGCCAGGCCTTAAACTTAAAAATGATTGTTTGCATAGAAAATTTCACGGTCTGGCGCAACATTTGATTTTTCGATACAATGGATATTTTCCTTATAATCGTTGTGTTTTGTTCCTGTAGAAAAAACTGCTGGGCCTATAAATTTAAAATGATTGTATTGCATAGATAATTTAACTTGACTCGTTCGTAGAACATTTGATTCGTTTCGATACAATGGATATTTTCCTTATAACTGAAATTTGTTTCTGAATTTCTTGTGTAAATGTTGAAAGTGATTGTATTGCATAGAGAATTTTTTCGCTTTGTCGTTTTTCATACAACATTTGATTCGTTTCGATACAGCGAATAATTTAGTTTTTTCGTTTTTCTCTAAAAAACTTCTGGGCCTATGTATTTAAAAATGATTGTATTGCATAGAGAATTTCACGCTGTTTCGTAAAACATTTGATTTGTTTCGATACAATGGATAGTTTCCTTATAGTTCAGTTTCTTTGTTCTTGTGAACAAACTGCTGGGCATATAAATTAAAAATGATTGTTTTGAATAGAAAATTTCACGTTCTTTTGTACAAATTTGATTTGTTTCGACACAATGGACAGTTTCCTTATAGTTTAGTTTTCTCGTTGTTGTAAAAATTTCACGCTCTTCGGACAACATTTGATTTCTGTGATAAGAAAGGATATTTTCCTTATAATTAAGTTTATTCGTTTATGTGAAAAAAGTTATGGTCCTATGAATTTAAAAATGATTGTATTGCATAGATAATTTAACGCTCGTTCTGGTTGCTTACATTTGATTTCGTTTCGAAACAATGGATATTTTCCTTATAACTAAGTTGTTTCGTTCTTTTGTGCATAATGTTAAAAATGATTGCATTGCATGACAGGAATTATGTATGATCTTTCGTCACAACTTTGATCTCGTTCGGATTACAATGGATACTTTCCATATGACTTTATCATTTTCCTTCTTGTGAAAAAACTGGTGGGTCCACATATTTAAAAATGATTGTTTTGCATAGATAATTTTACGCTCTGTTGTAAAACATTTGATACCTTTCGATACAAGGGATATTTTCCTTATAATTAAGTTGTTTTGTTCTTGTGAAAAAACTGCTGGGCCTTTAAACTTAAATGATTGTTTTGCATAGAAAATTTCACGGTCTTTCGTACAACATTTGATTTTTTTCAATACAATGGATATTTTCCTTATAATTGTTGTTTCGTTCCTGTGAAAAAACTGCTGGGCCTATAAATTTAAAAATGATTGTATTGCATAGATAATTTAACGCTCGTTCGTACAACATTTGATTCGTTCCGATACAATGGATACTTTCCTTATAATTTATCATTTCCTTCTTGTGAAAAAACTGGTGGGTCCATATATTTAAAAATGATTGTTTTGCATAGAGAATTTCACGCTCTGTTGTAAAACATTTGATATCTTTTGATACAAAGGATATTTTCCTTATAATTAAGTTTATTCGTTTATGTGAAAAAAATGATGGTCCTATGTATTTAAAAATGTATTGCATAGATAATTTAACGCTCGTTCGTAAAACATTTGATTCGTTTCGAAACAATGGATATTTTCCTTATAATTAAGTTGTTTGAACGTTCTTGTGTAAATGTCGAAAATGATTGTATTGCGCATGTGAGAATTGTATGCTCTTTCGTACAACTTTGATTCGTTCCGATACAATTTATCATTTCCTTCTTGTGAAAAAACTGGTGGGTCCATATATTTAAAAATGATTGTTTTGCATAGAGAATTTTACGCTCTGTTGTAAAACATTTGATTCGTTTCGATACAATGGATAGTTTCCTTATAATTTAGTTGTTTCGTTCTTGTGAAAAAAACTGCTGGGCCTTTGAACTTAAAAATGATTGTATTGTATAGATAATTTAACGCTCGTTCGTACAACATTTGATTCGTTTCGAATATCCATTGGATCCAAACGAATCAAATGCTGTACGAAAGAGCGTACAATTCTCTATGCACAACAATCATTTTTAAATTTATAGGCCCAAGACTTTTTTTTACAATAACGAAAAAACTAAATTGTAAGGAAACTATCCATTGTATCGAACCAATTCAAATCAAATTTGTACAAAAGAACGTGAAGTTTTCTTTGCAACACAATCATTTTTAATTTATATGCCCGGCAGTTTGTTCACAAGAACGAAAACTATCCATTGTATCGAAACGAATCAAATGTTGTACGAAAGAGCGTGAAATTATCTCATACAAAACAATCATTTTTAAATTTATAGGCCCTGCAGTTTTTTACAAGAACGAAAAAACTAAAATTTAAGAAAATTTAAAATCTAAATTAACTATGCGATACAATCATTTTTAAATTTATAGGCCAAGCTGTTTTTTCACAAGAACAAAAAAACTAAATTATAAGAAAACTTTCCATTGTATCGAAACGAATAAAATTAAGTTCGAAAGAACGTTAAATTAACTATGCAATACAATCATTTTTAAATTTATAGGCCGAGCTGTTTTTTCACAAGAACAAAAAAACTAAATTATGAGAAAACTATCCATTGTATCGAAACGAATTAAATGCTGTACGAAAGAGCGTTAGAATCAAATTTTTTACGAATGAGCGTACAATGGATATTTTCCTTATAATTAAGTTGTTTTGTTCTTGTGAAAAAACTGCTGGGCCTTTAAACTTAAAAATGATTGTTTTGCATAGAAAATTTCACGGTCTTTCGTACAACATTTGATTTTTTTTCGATACAATGGATATTTTCCTTATAATTAAGTTGTTTCGTTCCTGTGAAAAAACTGCTGGGCCTATAAATTTAAAAATGATTGTATTGCATAGATAATTTAACGCTCGTTCGTAGAACATTTGATTCGTTTCGATACAATGGATATTTTCCTTATAATTAAGTTGTTTCGTTCTTGTGTAAATGTTGAAAGTGATTGTATTGCATAGAGAATTTTTTCGCTTTGTCGTACAACATTTGATTCGTTTCGATACAATGAATAATTTAGTTTTTTCGTTTTTCTCTAAAAAAACTTCTGGGCCTATGAATTTAAAAATGATTGTATTGCATAGAGAATTTCACGCTGTTTCGTAAAACATTTGATTTGTTTCGATACAATGGATAGTTTCCTTATAATTTAGTTTTTTCGTTATTGTAAAAATTTCACGCTCTTTCGTACAACATTTGATTTCTTTGGATACAATGGATATTTTCCTTATAATTAAGTTTATTCGTTTATGTGAAAAAAAGTATGGTCCTATGAATTTAAAAATGATTGTATTGCATAGATAATTTAACGCTCGTTCGTACAACATTTGATTCGTTTCGAAACAATGGATATTTTCCTTATAATTAAGTTGTTTCGTTCTTGTGTAAATGTTAAAAATGATTGTATTGCATAGAGAATTGTATGCTCTTTCGTACAACTTTGATTCGTTCCGATACAATGGATACTTTCCTTATAATTTATCATTTCCTTCTTGTGAAAAAACTGGTGGGTCCATATATTTAAAAATGAGTGTTTTGCATAGAGAATTTTACGCTCTGTTGTAAAACATTTGATATCTTTCGATACAAAGGATATTTTCCTTATAATTAAGTTTATTCGTTTATGTGAAAAAAATGATGGTCCTATGTATTTAAAAATGTATTGCATAGATAATTTAACGCTCGTTCGTACAACATTTGATTCGTTTCGAAACAATGGATATTTTCCTTATGATTAAGTTGTTTCGTTCATGTGTAAATGTTGAAAATGATTGTATTGCATAGAGAATTTTACGCTCTGTTGTAAAACATTTGATATCTTTCGATACAATGGATATTTTCCTTAAAATTAAGTTTATTCGTTTATGTGAAAAAAATTAGGTCCTATGAATTTAAAGATGCTTGTTATTGCATAGATAATTTAACGCTCGTTATAAAAATTTGATTCGTTTCGAAACAAATGACATTTTCCTTATAATTAAGTTGTTTCAATTCTTGTGTAAATGTTGAAAATGATTGTATTACATAGAGAATTTTACGCTCTGTTGTAAAACATTTGATATCTTTCGATACAATGGATATTTTCCTTAAAATTAAGTTTATTCGTTTATGTGAAAAAAATGATGGTCCTATGAATTTAAAAATGATTGTATTGCATAGATAATTTAACGCTCGTTCGTAGAACATTTGATTCGTTTCGATACAATGGATATTTTCCTTATAATTAAGTTGTTTCGTTCTGTGTATGTTGAAAGTGTTGTACCATGTTTCGAACAGTGATATGTTTCCTTAGAAAAGTTGTTTCGTTTTGTCGTACAACATTTGATATCGTTTCGATACAATGAATAATTTAGTTTTTTCGTTGTTCTCTAAAAAAACTTCTGGGCCTATGAATTTAAAAATGATTGTATTGCATAGATAATTTCACGCTGTTTCGTAAAACATTTGATTTGTTTCGATACAATGGATAGTTTCCTTATAATTTAGTTGTTTCGTTATTGTAAAAATTTCACGCTCTTTCGTACAACATTTGATTTCTTTGGATACAATGGATATTTTCCTTATAATTAAGTTTATTCGTTTATGTGAAAAAAAGTATGGTCCTATGAATTTAAAAATGATTGTATTGCATAGATAATTTAACGCTCGTTCGTACAACATTTGATTCGTTTCGAAACAATGGATATTTTCCTTATAATTAAGTTGTTTCGTTCTTGTGTAAATGTTAAAAATGATTGTATTGCATAGAGAATTTAAGCTCTTCGTACAACTTTGATTCGTTTACAATGGCTATTTTCCTTAATTTGATTCGTTCCGAACATGATACTTTCATATAATTTTCATTTTTCTTGTGAAAAAATGTGGTCCATATATTTAAAAATGAGTGTTTTGCATAGAGAATTTTACGCTCTGTTGTAAAACATTTGATATCTTTCGATACAAAGGATATTTTCCTTATAATTAAGTTTATTCGTTTATGTGAAAAAAATGATGGTCCTATGTATTTAAAAATGTATTGCATAGATAATTTAACGCTCGTTCGTAAAACATTTGATTCGTTTCGAAACAATGGATATTTTCCTTATAATTAAGTTGTTTCGTTCTTGTGTAAATGTTGAAAATGATTGTATTGCATAGAGAATTGTATGCTCTTTCGTACAACTTTGATTCGTTCTGATACAATGGATACTTTCCTTATAATTTATCATTTCCTTCTTGTGAAAAAACTGGTGGGTCCATATATTTAAAAATGATTGTTTTTGCTTTCATAAAACATTTGATTCTTTGTAAAATGGACATTTCTATAATTAGTTTTCGTTCTTGTGATGTTACTATGATTGTAATTGTATAGCATTTGATTTAACGCTTTCGATCAAAAACATGGAATTCGTTTACTTATCAATGGATAGTTAATTCGTTTTTGAAAAAAAATGATGGTCCTATGAATTTAAAAATGATTGTATTGTATAGATAATTTAACGCTCGTTCGTACAACATTTGATTCGTTTCGAAACAATGGATATTTTCCTTATGATTAAGTTGTTTCGTTCATGTGTAAATGTTGAAAATGATTGTATTGCATAGAGAATTTTACGCTCTGTTGTAAAACATTTGATATCTTTCGATACAATGGATATTTTCCTTAAAATTAAGTTTATTCGTTTATGTGAAAAAAATTATGGTCCTATGAATTTAAAAATGATTGTATTGCATAGATAATTTAACGCTCGATCGTACAACATTTGATTCGTTTCGAAACAATGGATATTTTCCTTATAATTAAGTTGTTTCGTTCTTGTGTAAATGTTGAAAATGATTGTATTGCATAGAGAATTTCACGCTGTTTCGTAAAACATTTGATTTGTTTCGATACAATGGATAGTTTCCTTATAGTTCAGTTTTTTTGTTCTTGTGAACAAACTGCTGGGCATATAAATTAAAAATGATTGTTTTGAATAGAAAATTTCACGTTCTTTTGTACAAATTTGATTTGTTTCGATACAATGGATAGTTTCCTTATAATTTAGTTTTTTCGTTATTGTAAAAATTTCACGATCTTTCGTACAACATTTGATTTCTTTGGATACAATGGATATTTTCCTTATAATTAAGTTTATTCGTTTATGTGAAAAAAATTATGGTCCTATGAATTTAAAAATGATTGTATTGCATAGATAATTTAACGCTCGATCGTACAAAATTTGATTCGTTTCGAAACAATGGACATTTTCCTTATAATTAAGTTGTTTCGTTCTTGTGTAAATGTTGAAAATGATTGTATTGCATAGAGAATTTTACGCTCTGTTGTAAAACATTTGATATCTTTCGATACAATGGATATTTTCCTTAAAATTAAGTTTATTCGTTTATGTGAAAAAAATTATGGTCCTATGAATTTAAAAATGATTGTATTGCATAGATAATTTAACGCTCGATCGTACAAAATTTGATTCGTTTCGAAACAAAGGACATTTTCCTTATAATTAAGTTGTTTCGTTCTTGTGTAAACCTGCATTGAAAATGATTGTATTGCATAGAGAATTTCACGCTGTTTCGTAAAACATTTGATTTGTTTCGATACAATGGATAGTTTCCTTATAGTTCAGTTTTTTTGTTCTTGTGAACAAACTGCTGGGCATATAAATTAAAAATGATTGTTTTGAATAGAAAATTTCACGTTCTTTTGTACAAATTTGATTTGTTTCGATACAATGGATAGTTTCCTTATAATTTAGTTTTTTCGTTATTGTAAAAATTTCACGATCTTTCGTACAACATTTGATATCTTTCGATACAATGGATATTTTCCTTAAAATTTAGTTAATTCGTTTTTGAAAAAAAATGATGGTCCTATGAATTTAAAAATGATTGTATTGTATAGATAATTTAACGCTCGTTCGTACAACATTTGATTCGTTTCGAAACAATGGATATTTTCCTTATGATTAAGTTGTTTCGTTCATGTGTAAATGTTGAAAATGATTGTATTGCATAGAGAATTTTACGCTCTGTTGTAAAACATTTGATATCTTTCGATACAATGGATATTTTCCTTAAAATTAAGTTTATTCGTTTATGTGAAAAAAATTATGGTCCTATGAATTTAAAAATGATTGTATTGCATAGATAATTTAACGCTCGATCGTACAAAATTTGATTCGTTTCGAAACAAAGGACATTTTCCTTATAATTAAGTTGTTTCGTTCTTGTGTAAATGTTGAAAATGATTGTATTACATAGAGAATTTTACGCTCTGTTGTAAAACATTTGATATCTTTCGATACAATGGATATTTTCCTTAAAATTAAGTTTATTCGTTTATGTGAAAAAAATTATGGTCCTATGAATTTAAAAATGATTGTATTGCATAGATAATTTAACGCTCGATCGTACAAAATTTGATTCGTTTCGAAACAATGGATATTTTCCTTATAATTAAGTTGTTTCGTTCTTGTGTAAATGTTGAAAATGATTGTATTGCATAGAGAATTTCACGCTGTTTCGTAAAACATTTGATTTGTTTCGATACAATGTATATTTTCCTTATAATTAAGTTGTTTCGTTCCTGTGAAAAAACTGCTGGGCCTATAAATTTAAAAATGATTGTATTGCATAGATAATTTAACGCTCGTTCGTAGAACATTTGATTCGTTTCGAAACAATGGATATTTTCCTTATAATTAAGTTGTTTCGTTCTTGTGTAAATGTTGAAAATGATTGTATTGCATAGAGAATTGTATGCTCTTTCGTACAACTTTGATTCGTTCCGATACAATGGATACTTTCCTTATAATTTATCATTTCCTTCTTGTGAAAAAACTGGTGGGTCCATATATTTAAAAATGATTGTTTTGCATAGAGAATTTCACGCTCTGTTGTAAAACATTTGATATCTTTTGATACAAAGGATATTTTCCTTATAATTAAGTTTATTCGTTTATGTGAAAAAAATGATGGTCCTATGTATTTAAAAATGTATTGCATAGATAATTTAACGCTCGTTCGTAAAACATTTGATTCGTTTGGAAACAATGGATATTTTCCTTATAATTAAGTTGTTTCATTCTTGTGTAAATGTTAAAAATGATTGTATTGCATAGAGAATTGTATGCTCTTTCGTACAACTTTGATTCGTTCCGATACAATGGATACTTTCCTTATAATTTATCATTTCCTTCTTGTGAAAAAACTGGTGGGTCCATATATTTAAAAATTATTGTTTTGCATAGAGAATTTTACGCTCTGTTGTAAAACATTTGATATCTTTCGATACAAAGGATATTTTCCTTATAATTAAGTTTATTCGTTTATGTGAAAAAAATGTTGGTCCTATGTATTTAAAAATGTATTGCATAGATAATTTAACGCTCGTTCGTAAAACATTTGATTCGTTTCGAAACAATGGATATTTTCCTTATAATTAAGTTGTTTCGTTCTTGTGTAAATGTTGAAAATGATTGTATTGCATAGAGGATTTTATGCTTTTTCGTACAACATTTGATTTGTTTCGATACAATGGATACTTTCCTTATAATTTAGCATTTTGTTCTTGTGAAAAAACTGCTGGGCCCATAAATTTAAAAATGATTGTTTTGCATAGAGAATCTTACGATCTGTTGTAAAACATTTGATATCTTTCGATACAAAGGATATTTTCCTTATACTTAAGTTTATTCGTTTATGTGAAAAAAAGTATGGTCCTATGAATTTAAAAATGATTGTATTGCATAGATAATTTAACGCTCGTTCGTACAACAATTGATTCGTTTCGAAACAATGGATATTTTCCTTATAATTAAGTTGTTTCGTTCTTGTGTAAATGTTAAAAATGATTGTATTGCATAGAGAATTGTATGCTCTTTCGTACAACTTTGATTCGTTCCGATACAATGGATACTTTCCTTATAATTTATCATTTCCTTCTTGTGAAAAAACTGGTGGGTCCATATATTTAAAAATGATTGTTTTGCATAGAGAATTTTACGCTCTGTTGTAAAACATTTGATATCTTTCGATACAAAGGATATTTTCCTTATAATTAAGTTTATTCGTTTATGTGAAAAAAATGATGGTCCTATGTATTTAAAAATGTATTGCATAGATAATTTAACGCTCGTTCGTAAAACATTTGATTCGTTTCGAAACAATGGATATTTTCCTTATAATTAAGTTGTTTCGTTCTTGTGTAAATGTTGAAAATGATTGTATTGCATAGAGAATTTCACGCTGTTTCGTAAAACATTTGATTTGTTTCGATACAATGGATATTTTCCTTATAATTAAGTTGTGTCGTTCCTGTGAAAAAACTGCTGGGCCTATAAATTTAAAAATTATTGTATTGCATAGATAATTTAACGCTCGTTCGTAGAACATTTGATTCGTTTCGATACAGTGGATATTTTCCTTATAATTAAGTTGTTTCGTTCTTGTGTAAATGTTGAAAGTGATTGTATTGCATAGAGAATTTTTTCGCTTTGTCGCTTTTCATACAACATTTGATTCGTTTCGATATAATGAATAATTTAGTTTTTTCGTTGTTCTGTAAAAAACTTCTGGGCCTATGAATTTAAAAATGATTGTATTGCATAGAAAATTTCACGCTCATTTGTAAAACATGTGATTTGTTTCAATACAATGGATAGTTTCCTTATAATTAAGTTTATTCGGTATTTTTAAAATTTGTAAGCCCCATAATTTGAAAATGATTGTTTTGCATAGAGAATTTTACACTTTTTTGTACAACAGTTGATTCGTTTCGATACAATTAATAGTTTCCTTATAATTTAGTTTTTGTGAAAAATGATGGTCCTATGAATTTAACAATGATTGTATTGCATAGAGAATTGTACGCTCTTTTGTAAAACATGTGATTTGATTTGATACAATGGATAGTTTCCTTATAATTTAGTTTATTCGGTATTTTTAAAATTTGTAAGCCCTATAATTTGAGAATGATTGTATTTTACACTTTTTCGTACAACAGTTGATTCGTTTCGATACAAATAATAGTTTCCTTATAATTTAGTTTTTTTGTTTTTGTGAAAAAAGTATGGTTCCATGAATTTAAAAATGATTGTATTGCATAGATAATTTAACGCTCGTTCGTAGAACATTTGATTCGTTTCGATAGAGTGGATATTTTCCTTATAATTAAGTTGTTTCGTTCTTGTGTAAATGTTGAAAGTGATTGTATTGCATAGAGAATTTTTTCGCTTTGTCGCTTTTCATACAACATTTGATTCGTTTCGATATAATGAATAATTTAGTTTTTTCGTTTTTCTGTAAAAAACTTCTGGGCCTATGAATTTAAAAATGATTGTATTGCATAGAAAATTTCACGCTCATTTGTAAAACATGTGATTTATTTCAATACAATGGATAGTTTCCTTATAATTGAGTTTATTCGGTATTTTTAAAATTTGTAAGCCCCATAATTTGAAAATGATTGTATTGCATAGAGAATTTTACACTTTTTTGTACAACAGTTGATTCGTTTCGATACAATTAATAGTTTCCTTATAATTTAGTTTTTGTGAAAAAAATTATGGTCCTATGAATTTAAAAATGATTGTATTGCATAGAGAATTGTACGCTATTTTGTAAAACATGTGATTTGATTTGATACAATGGATAGTTTCCTTATAATTTAGTTTATTCGGTATTTTTTAAATTTGTAAGCCCTATAATTTGAAAATGATTGTATTGCATAGAGAATTTTACACTTTTTCGTACAAGAGTTGATTCGTTTCGATACAAATAATAGTTTCCTTATAATTTAGTTTTTTTGTTTTTGTGAAAAAAGTATGGTTCCATGAATTTAAAAATGATTGTATTGCATAGATAATTGTACGCTCTTTCGTAAAACATGTGATTTGTTTCGATTCAATGGAAAGTTCCTTTTAATTTAGTTTATTCGTTTTTGTACAAACACTGCATTTGAAAATGATTGTATTACATAGAGAATTTTACGATTTTTCGTACAACATTTAATTTGTTTCGATACAATTGATAGTTCCTATAATTTAGTTTTTTCGTTTTTGTGAAAAAATGATTATATTGCATAGAGAATTTAACGCATTTTTGTACAAGATTTGATTTGTTTCGATTCAATGGATAGTTCCTATAATTTAGTTTATTCGTTTTTGTAAAAACTCTGCATTTAAAAATGATTATATTTCATAGAGAATTTAACGCATTTTTGTACAAGATTTAATTTGTTTCGATACAATGGATAGTTTCCTTACAATTAAGTTTTTCGTTTTTGTGAAATAACTTCTGGGCATATGAATTTAATAATGATTGTATTGCATAGAGAATTTTACGCTTTTTCGTACAACATTTAATTTGTTTCGATACAATGGATAGTTTCCTTACAATTTAGTTTTTCTTTTATGTTAAAAAACTTCTGGGCCTATAATTTGAAAATGATTGTATTGCATAGAGAATTTAACGCATTTTTGCTATAAGACTTGATTTGTTTCGATTCAATGGATAGTTCCTTTTAATTTAGTTTTTTCGTTTTTGTAAAAACTCTGAATTTAAAAATGATTATATTGCATAGAGAATTTAACGCATTTTTGTACAAGATTTGATTTGTTTCGATTCAATGGATAGTTCCTTATAATTTAGTTTGTTCGTTTTTGTAAAAGGACTGCATTTAAAAATGATTATATTGCATAGAGAATTTAACGCATTTTCGTACAATATTTGATTTATTTCGATACAATGGATAGTTGCTTATAATTTAATTTATTTGTTTTTGTACAAACACTGCATTTGAAAATGATTGTATTGCATAGAGAATTTTACGATTTTTCGTACAACATTTAATTTGTTTCGATACAATTGATAGTTCCTATAATTTAGTTTTTTCGTTTTTACTTTGTGAAAAAATGATTATATTGCATAGAGAATTTAATGCATTTTTGTACAAGATTTGATTTGTTTCGATTCAATGGATAGTTCCTATAATTTAGTTTATTCGTTTTTGTAAAAACTCTGCATTTAAAAATTATTATATTGCATAGAGAATTTAACGCATTTTTGTACAAGATTTGATTTCTTTCGATACAATGGATAGTTGCTTACAATTTAATTTATTTGTTTTTGTACAAACACTGCATTTGAAAATGATTGTATTGCATAGAGCATTTTACGCTTTTTCGTACAACATTTGATTATTTCGATACAATTGATAGTTTCCATACAATTTAGTTTTTTCGTTTTTGTTAAAAAACTTTTGGGCCTATGAATTTAAAAATGATTGTAATGAATATAGAATTTTACGCTTGTTTGTACAACATTTGAATTTTTTCGATACAATGGATAGTTCCTTCGAATTTAGTTTATTCGGTTTTGTGCAAAAACTTCTGGACCTATGAATTTAAAAATGATTATATTGATTCAATGGATAGTTTACTATAATTTAGTTTATTCGTTTTAAAGAATAGTTTCCTTAGAATTTAGTTTATTCGGTTTTGTGCAAAAACTTCTGGGCCTATGAATTTAAAAATGATTATATTACATAGAGAATTTAACGCATTTTTGTACAATATTTGATTTGTTTCGATTCAATGGATAGTTCCTATAATTTAGTTTATTCGTTTTTGTAAAAACTCTGCATTTAAAAATGATTATATTGCATAGAGAATTTAACGCATTTTTGTACAAGATTTGATTTGTTTCGATTCAATGGATAGTTCTTATAGTTTATTCGTTTTTGTAAAAACTCTGCATTTAAAAATGATTATATTGCATAGAGAATTTAACGCATTTTTGTACAAGATTTGATTTTTTCGATTCAATGGATAGTTCCTTATAATTTAGTTTATTCGTTTTTGTAAAAACACTGCATTTGAAAATGATTGTATTGCATAAAGAATTTCACGCTTTTTTGTAAAAGATTTGATTTGTTTCGTTACAATGGATAGTTCCTTCTAATTTAGTTTATTCGTTTTTGTAAAAACACTGCATTTGAAAATGATTGTATTGCATAGAGAATTTCACGCTTTTTCGTAAAAGATTTGATTTGTTTCGATACAATGGATAGTTCCTTCTAATTGAATTTATTCGTTTTTGTAAAAACACTGCATTTGAAAATGATTGTATTGCATATATAATTTTACGCTCTTTCATACAACACTTGATTCGTTTCGATACAATGGATAGATTCCTTACAATTTAGTTTTTCGTTTTTGTGAAAAAACTTCTGTGCCTATGAATTTAAAAATGATTATATTGCATAGAGAATTTAACGCATTTTTGTACAAGATTTGATTTGTTTCGATACAATGGATAGTTCCTTCTAATTTAATTTATTCGTTTTTGTAAAAACACTGCATTTGAAAATGATTGTATTGCATAGATAATTTACGCTCTTTCATACAAAATTTGTTTCGTTTCGATACAATGGATAGATTCCTTACAATTTAGTTTTTTCGTTTTTGTGAAAAAACTTCTGTGCCTATGAATTTAAAAATGATTATATTGCATAGAGAATTTAACGCATTTTTGTACAAGATTTGATTTTTTTCGATACAATGGATAGTTTCTTCTAATTTAGTTTATTCGTTTTTGTAAAAACACTGCATTTGAAAATGATTGTATTGCATAGAGAATTTAACGCATTTTTGTACAACATTTGAATTATTTCGATTCAATGGATAGTTCCTTATAATTTAGTTTATTCGTTTTTGTAAAAACACTGCATTTGAAAATGATTGTATTGCATAAAGAATTTCACGCTTTTTCGTAAAAGATTTGATTTGTTTCGATACAATGGATAGTTCCTTCTAATTGAATTTATTCGTTTTTGTAAAAACACTGCATTTGAAAATGATTGTATTGCATAGAGAATTTCACGCTTTTTCGTAAAAGATTTGATTTGTTTCGATACAATGGATAGTTCCTTCTAATTTAATTTATTCGTTTTTGTAAAAACACTGCATTTGAAAATGATTGTATTGCATAGAGAATTTAACGCATTTTTGTACAAGATTTGATTTTTTTCGATACAATGGATAGTTCCTTCTAATTTAATTTATTCGTTTTTGTAAAAACACTGCATTTGAAAATGATTGTATTGCATAGATAATTTACGCTCTTTCATACAAAATTTGTTTCGTTTCGATACAATGGATAGATTCCTTACAATTTAGTTTTTTCGTTTTTGTGAAAAAACTTCTGTGCCTATGAATTTAAAAATGATTATATTGCATAGAGAATTTAACGCATTTTTGTACAAGATTTGATTTTTTTCGATACAATGGATAGTTCCTTCTAATTTAGTTTATTCGTTTTTGTAAAAACACTGCATTTGAAAATGATTGTATTGCATAGAGAATTTCACGCATTTTTGTACAACATTTGAATTATTTCGATTCAATGGATAGTTCCTTATAATTTAGTTTATTCGTTTTTGTAAAAACACTGCATTTGAAAATGATTGTATTGCATAGATAATTTACGCTCTTTCATACAAAATTTGTTTCGTTTCGATACAATGGATAGATTCCTTACAATTTAGTTTTTCGTTTTTGTGAAAAAACTTCTGTGCCTATGAATTTAAAAATGATTATATTGCATAGAGAATTTAACGCATTTTTGTACAAGATTTGATTTTTTCGATACAATGGATAGTTCCTTCTAATTTAGTTTTATTCGTTTTTGTAAAAACACTGCATTTGAAAATGATTGTATTGCATAGATAATTTACGCTTTTTCATACAAAATTTGATTTCGTTTCGATACAATGGATAGATTCCTTACAATTTAGTTTTTTCGTTTTTGTGAAAAACTTCTGCTATGAATTGAAAATGATTGTATTGCATAGAGAATTTAACGCATTTTTGTACAAGATTTGATTTTTTTCGATACAATGGATAGTTCCTTCTAATTTAGTTTATTCGTTTTTGTAAAAACACTGCATTTGAAAATGATTGTATTGCATAGAGAATTTCACGCTTTTTCGTAAAAGATTTGATTTGTTTCGATACAATGGATAGTTCCTTCTAATTGAATTTATTCGTTTTTGTAAAAACACTGCATTTGAAAATGATTGTATTGCATATATAATTTTACGCTCTTTCATACAACACTTGATTCGTTTCGATACAATGGATAGATTCCTTACAATTTAGTTTTTTCGTTTTTGTGAAAAAACTTCTGTGCCTATGAATTTAAAAATAATTATATTGCATAGAGAATTTAACGCATTTTTGTACAAGATTTGATTTGTTTCGATACAATGGATAGTTCCTTCTAATTTAATTTATTCGTTTTTGTAAAAACACTGCATTTGAAAATGATTGTATTGCATAGATAATTTACGCTCTTTCATACAAAATTTGTTTCGTTTCGATACAATGGATAGATTCCTTACAATTTAGTTTTTTCGTTTTTGTGAAAAAACTTCTGTGCCTATGAATTTAAAAATGATTATATTGCATAGAGAATTTAACGCATTTTTGTACAAGATTTGATTTTTTTCGATACAATGGATAGTTCCTTCTAATTTAGTTTATTCGTTTTTGTAAAAACACTGCATTTGAAAATGATTGTATTGCATAGAGAATTTAACGCATTTTTGTACAACATTTGAATTATTTCGATTCAATGGATAGTTCCTTATAATTTAGTTTATTCGTTTTTGTAAAAACACTGCATTTGAAAATGATTGTATTGCATAAAGAATTTCACGCTTTTTTGTAAAAGATTTGATTTGTTTCGTTACAATGGATAGTTCCTTCTAATTTAGTTTATTCGTTTTTGTAAAAACACTGCATTTGAAAATGATTGTATTGCATAGATAATTTTACGCTCTTTCATACAACATTTGATTCGTTTCGATACAATGGATAGATTCCTTACAATTTAGTTTTTTCGTTTTTGTGAAAAAACTTCTGTGCCTATGAATTTAAAAATAATTATATTGCATAGAGAATTTAACGCATTTTTGTACAAGATTTGATTTGTTTCGATACAATGGATAGTTCCTTCTAATTGAATTTATTCGTTTTTGTAAAAACACTGCATTTGAAAATGATTGTATTGCATAGATAATTTACGCTCTTTCATACAAAATTTGTTTCGTTTCGATACAATGGATAGATTCCTTACAATTTAGTTTTTTCGTTTTTGTGAAAAAAACTTCTGTGCCTATGAATTTAAAAATGATTATATTGCATAGAGAATTTAACGCATTTTTGTACAAGATTTGATTTGTTTCGATACAATGGATAGTTCCTTCTAATTTAATTTATTCGTTTTTGTAAAAACACTGCATTTGAAAATGATTGTATTGCATAGATAATTTACGCTCTTTCATACAAAATTTGTTTCGTTTCGATACAATGGATAGATTCCTTACAATTTAGTTTTTTCGTTTTTGTGAAAAAACTTCTGTGCCTATGAATTTAAAAATGATTATATTGCATAGAGAATTTAACGCATTTTTGTACAAGATTTGATTTTTTTCGATACAATGGATAGTTCCTTCTAATTTAGTTTATTCGTTTTTGTAAAAACACTGCATTTGAAAATGATTGTATTGCATAGAGAATTTCACGCATTTTTGTACAACATTTGAATTGTTTCGATTCAATGGATAGTTCCTTCTAATTTAGTTTATTCGTTTTTGTAAAAACACTGCATTTGAAAATGATTGTATTGCATAGAGAATTTCACGCTTTTTCGTAAAAGATTTGATTTGTTTCGATACAATGGATAGTTCCTTCTAATTTAGTTTATTCGTTTTTGTAAAAACACTGCATTTGAAAATGATTGTATTGCATAGATAATTTACGCTCTTTCATACAAAATTTGTTTCGTTTCGATACAATGGATAGATTCCTTACAATTTAGTTTTTTCGTTTTTGTGAAAAAACTTCTGTGCCTATGAATTTAAAAATGATTATATTGCATAGAGAATTTAACGCATTTTTGTACAAGATTTGATTTTTTTCGATACAATGGATAGTTCCTTCTAATTTAGTTTATTCGTTTTTGTAAAAACACTGCATTTGAAAATGATTGTATTGCATAGAGAATTTAACGCATTTTTGTACAACATTTGAATTATTTCGATTCAATGGATAGTTCCTTATAATTTAGTTTATTCGTTTTTGTAAAAACACTGCATTTGAAAATGATTGTATTGCATAAAGAATTTCACGCTTTTTTGTAAAAGATTTGATTTGTTTCGTTACAATGGATAGTTCCTTCTAATTGAATTTATTCGTTTTTGTAAAAACACTGCATTTGAAAATGATTGTATTGCATATATAATTTTACGCTCTTTCATACAACACTTGATTCGTTTCGATACAATGGATAGATTCCTTACAATTTAGTTTTTTCGTTTTTGTGAAAAAACTTCTGTGCCTATGAATTTAAAAATGATTATATTGCATAGAGAATTTAACGCATTTTTGTACAAGATTTGATTTTTTCGATCAATGATGTTCTTCTAATTTATTCGTTTTTGTAAAAACACTGCATTTGAAAATGATTGTATTGCATAAGAATTTCACGCTTTTTCGTAAAAGATTTGATTTGTTTCGTTACAATGGATAGTTCCTTCTAATTTAGTTTATTCGTTTTTGTAAAAACACTGCATTTGAAAATGATTGTATTGCATAGAGAATTTCACGCTTTTTCGTAAAAGATTTGATTTGTTTCGATACAATGGATAGTTCCTTCTAATTGAATTTATTCGTTTTTGTAAAAACACTGCATTTGAAAATGATTGTATTGCATAGATAATTTACGCTCTTTCATACAAAACTTGTTTCGTTTCGATACAATGGATAGATTCCTTACAATTTAGTTTTTTCGTTTTTGTGAAAAAACTTCTGTGCCTATGAATTTAAAAATGATTATATTGCATAGAGAATTTAACGCATTTTTGTACAAGATTTGATTTTTTTCGATACAATGGATAGTTCCTTCTAATTTAGTTTATTCGTTTTTGTAAAAACACTGCATTTGAAAATGATTGTATTGCATAGAGAATTTCACGCATTTTTGTACAACATTTGAATTATTTCGATTCAATGGATAGTTCCTTATAATTTAGTTTATTCGTTTTTGTAAAAACACTGCATTTGAAAATGATTGTATTGCATAGATAATTTACGCTCTTTCATACAAAATTTGTTTCGTTTCGATACAATGGATAGATTCCTTACAATTTAGTTTTTTCGTTTTTGTGAAAAAACTTCTGTGCCTATGAATTTAAAAATGATTATATTGCATAGAGAATTTAACGCATTTTTGTACAAGATTTGATTTTTTCGATTCAATGGATAGTTCCTTATAATTTAGTTTATTCGTTTTTGTAAAAACACTGCATTTGAAAATGATTGTATTGCATAAAGAATTTCACGCTTTTTTGTAAAAGATTTGATTTGTTTCGTTACAATGGATAGTTCCTTCTAATTTAGTTTATTCGTTTTTGTAAAAACACTGCATTTGAAAATGATTGTATTGCATAGAGAATTTCACGCTTTTTCGTAAAAGATTTGATTTGTTTCGATACAATGGATAGTTCCTTCTAATTGAATTTATTCGTTTTTGTAAAAACACTGCATTTGAAAATGATTGTATTGCATATATAATTTTACGCTCTTTCATACAACACTTGATTCGTTTCGATACAATGGATAGATTCCTTACAATTTAGTTTTTTCGTTTTTGTGAAAAAAACTTCTGTGCCTATGAATTTAAAAATAATTATATTGCATAGAGAATTTAACGCATTTTTGTACAAGATTTGATTTGTTTCGATACAATGGATAGTTCCTTCTAATTTAATTTATTCGTTTTTGTAAAAACACTGCATTTGAAAATGATTGTATTGCATAGATAATTTACGCTCTTTCATACAAAATTTGTTTCGTTTCGATACAATGGATAGATTCCTTACAATTTAGTTTTTTCGTTTTTGTGAAAAAACTTCTGTGCCTATGAATTTAAAAATGATTATATTGCATAGAGAATTTCACGCATTTTTGTACAAGATTTGATTTTTTTCGATACAATGGATAGTTTCTTCTAATTTAGTTTATTCGTTTTTGTAAAAACACTGCATTTGAAAATGATTGTATTGCATAGAGAATTTAACGCATTTTTGTACAACATTTGAATTATTTCGATACAATGGATAGTTCCTTATAATTTAGTTTATTCGTTTTTGTAAAAACACTGCATTTGAAAATGATTGTATTGCATAAAGAATTTCACGCTTTTTCGTAAAAGATTTGATTTGTTTCGATACAATGGATAGTTCCTTCTAATTTAGTTTATTCGTTTTTGTAAAAACACTGCATTTGAAAATGATTGTATTGCATAGAGAATTTCACGCTTTTTCGTAAAAGATTTGATTTGTTTCGATACAATGGATAGTTCCTTCTAATTGAGTTTATTCGTTTTTGTAAAAACACTGCATTTGAAAATGATTGTATTGCATAGAGAATTTCACGCTTTTTCGTAAAAGATTTGATTTGTTTCGATACAATGGATAGTTCCTTCTAATTTATTTATTCGTTTTTGTAAAAACACTGCATTTGAAAATGATTGTATTGCATAGATAATTTTACGCTCTTTCATACAAAATTTGTTTCGTTTCGATACAATGGATAGATTCCTTACAATTTAGTTTTTCGTTTTTGTGAAAAAACTTCTGTGCCTATGAATTTAAAAATGATTATATTGCATAGAGAATTTAACGCATTTTTGTACAAGATTTGATTTTTCGATACAATGGATAGTTCCTTCTAATTAAGTTTATTCGTTTTTGTAAAAACACTGCATTTGAAAATGATTGTATTGCATAGAGAATTTACGCTTTTTCGTACAAGATTTGATTTTTCGATACAATGGATGATTCCTTCAATTGATTTATTCGTTTTTGTAAAAACACTGCATTTGAAAATGATTGTATTGCATAGAGAATTTAACGCATTTTTCGTACAAGATTTGATTTGTTTCGATACAATGGATAGTTCCTTCTAATTTAGTTTATTCGTTTTTGTAAAAACACTGCATTTTGAAAATGATTGTATTGCATAGAGAATTTAACGCATTTTTGTACAACATTTGATTTGTTTCGATTCAATGGATAGTTCCTTATAATTTAGTTTATTCGTTTTTGTAAAAACACTGCATTTGAAAATGATTGTATTGCATAAAGAATTTCACGCTTTTTTGTAAAAGATTTGATTTGTTTCGTTACAATGGATAGTTCCTTCTAATTTAGTTTATTCGTTTTTGTAAAAACACTGCATTTGAAAATGATTGTATTGCATAGAGAATTTTACGCTTTTTCGTAAAAGATTTGATTTTTTTCGATACAATGGATAGTTCCTTACAATTTAGTTTATTCGTTTTTGTAAAAACACTGCATTTGAAAATGATTGTATTGCATAGAGAATTTCACGCTTTTTTGTAAAAGATTTGATTTGTTTCGATACAATGGATAGTTCCTTCTAATTTAGTTTATTCGTTTTTGTAAAAACACTGCATTTGAAAATGATTGTATTGCATAGAGAATTTCACGCTTTTTCGTAAAAGATTTGATTTGTTTCGATACAATGGATAGTTCCTTCTAATTTAGTTTATTCGTTTTTGTAAAAACACTGCATTTGAAAAATGATTGTATTGCATAGAGAATTTAACGCATTTTTGTACAAGATTTGATTTGTTTCGATACAATGGATAGTTCCTTCTAATTTAGTTTATTCGTTTTTGTAAAAACACTGCATTTGAAAATGATTGTATTGCATAGATAATTTACGCTCTTTCATACAACATTTGATTCGTTTCGATACAATGGATAGATTCCTTACAATTTAGTTTTTTCGTTTTTGTGAAAAAACTTCTGTGCCTATGAATTTAAAAATGATTATATTGCATAGAGAATTTAACGCATTTTTGTACAAGATTTGATTTTTTTCGATACAATGGATAGTTCCTTCTAATTTAGTTTATTCGTTTTTGTAAAAACACTGCATTTGAAAATGATTGTATTGCATAGAGAATTTCACGCATTTTTGTACAACATTTGAATTATTTCGATACAATGGATAGTTCCTTCTAATTTAGTTTATTCGTTTTTGTAAAAACACTGCATTTGAAAATGATTGTATTGCATAGATAATTTCACGCTCTTTCATACAAAGATTTGATTCGTTTCGATACAATGGATAGTTCCTTACAATTTAGTTTATTCGTTTTTGTGAAAAAACATCTGGCCTATGAATTGAAAAATGATTGTATTGCATAGAGAATTTAACGCATTTTTGTACAAGATTTGATTTGTTTCGATACAATGGATAGTTCCTTCTAATTTAATTTATTCGTTTTTGTAAAAACACTGCATTTGAAAATGATTGTATTGCATAGATAATTTTACGCTCTTTCATACAACATTTGATTCGTTTCGATACAATGGATAGATTCCTTACAATTTAGTTTTTTCGTTTTTGTGAAAAAACTTCTGTGCCTATGAATTTAAAAATGATTATATTGCATAGAGAATTTAACGCATTTTTGTACAAGATTTGATTTGTTTCGATACAATGGATAGTTCCTTCTAATTTAGTTTATTCGTTTTTGTAAAA
>JAWNNB010001271.1:0-11737 GCA_035043285.1 Drosophila subsilvestris
AAAACTCGGCAAACATGGCCTCCACGATAAGGAGGATATTCGTATGCCAATGGCAATTTGTAAGCTCAAAATAAAAGAGCATTATAAGCAACTTAAAAACGACAGATGGAAAGCAGTGACACTATGTCGCATAACTCGGCAAACATGGCCTAACATAAATAAGAAGCGCACCGACGAGCTCTGCAAGCTCAGCAGGAAAAGGTGCAGCTCAGTCATACGCTCCCTTACGGGTCATTGGTTAATAGGCACACATGCAAACAGGCTGGGTGCCCCCTATAAAGACTTCTGTCGTAGCTGCAGAGATGAGGACGAGGAAGAGACGGTGGAACACCTGTTCTGCTCCTGTCCGGCTCTCAGCAGAAGGAGACTTCAATACTTGGGCTCACCTTTCTTAATTGACATTTCAGACATGTCTGCAATGGGTCCCAGAAGGATCGCAACTTCATAAGGGCATCCGGATGGGACAATGGATAACATAGAGTCTCATAAGGGAAGGGGGAAATGTTCCTTGCGGTATCACAACGGGCCGAAACCGGCCTAAGTGTGTCGGTTTAATTAAAACTGGCTACTTTAAATTGAAATCTAATTGAATAGATTTTTTCCGCATAGAGTTCTAGTTGATTTATCGATCTGAAAAGCTATGAGTTTTTAAAAACGAGAAGCTTTGTTTAAAACTCTGCCTTGTGGGTAAATAATTTTTTACTCCCAAAAAATCTCTATCACAAAGTTTATAATTCAATTATCTTTAAGAAAATACAATTTTCATTATTTTCGGATAAAAAATACAGTCTTCAGGCTGCCGAAAATCATGCAAAGTTGTGAAAACTATACGGTGCCCACTGGGTCGAACATGGGCGGAGAGAGTAGGAGTGGATCGATTCGTCCAAAATTTGTTGTATATAATATGTTTCCTAATACTACCAAATGTGCAAAGTTTCAAGTCTGTATCTGCATATTTGGACTCTATGCCAAAAAAATCGAAATTGGGACCATTGTGAAATGTTTTAATTCCCCTTCCTGCTTTTCTGATAGTTTAGAAGCTTTTTAAATTGTGGATGGAAATTTTTTTTTAGCGCAGATTTTTTTTTGTTAGAACTTTGAACAACTGGGTTTTTTGTTCTTTTTTAGAGGAAGCGTTTTTTTTCACAGAACTTAAGTATCTTGCATCAGGCTATAATGAACTTTACAATTTTAAAAAGCTTATTAATGCACCTATAAATTGGACGTAAGCACTTTGTAGTATCAGTTTACGAAGTATTAAGCTTTAAAATGCAAATATTATGATATTTTTGGGGTGTTAATTTCAAAATTTGGACTTTAAAAACTCAGGAAATTTAGTTAAAAAATGTATCCTGGGATATTTATTTGTTTGTGTATAGGTGCATTAATTCGGCGTCTTTTAACGTATTAAAATCTATAGAGCTAAAATTGGATGACCAACCCTCCAAAAATCACATTTTACCGCTTCAAACGTTGCTGGCCTAAAGTTTTGGGCCTTTTCATGATTTGTACTCAGAATCTGGAGCTTTATAATAAAAACGAGAAGGAACGTGTGAGTCGCTTCTAGTTGCGACTCTACTTTTATACCCGTACTCAGTCAGTATATCAATTTGTGAGCTTATGATTGAAATTTTAAATGTTTTACATTTTACATTTTTATACTACGTCTGTTAACTACATCTACATATCTACATAAAATGTAGATTATACATTTAGAACAAATATTCTACGTCTACCATTCAGATTCTACATCTCCTCCGCGAGGGGGAGCTCGCACATTGCACAGGGCAGAGTGTTTGCGAGCGAGAAAGACAATAAATAGCGTAAGCATCGCCAGAGGAGGTGGGGGAAGCGACTGAAAATTAAGTTCTTCATTCAGGCTATAATAATGATTCGATCTGTAACAGATTTAGCAATCTGGTAGACATAGTCATTATCTACGAAACTGTTAGTGGATGTCACAGATTTACGTCCTTTGTGAAGGCGGAGGGGGGCGTGGAAAAATTTTGAAAGAAACTTGATTCAGTGTGATATAACATAAGTCTGGAAACATAATTTGGTTGCTCTAGCTCTTGTAGTCTCTGAGTCTCTTATAGTCGCTCATCAAGACGGACAGACAGACATGGCTATATCGACTCGGCTGTTGCTGCTGACCAAAAATATATATAAGGGAGAGGGACCTGTTGTGGACCAGGTACTAGTTGTGGACCACCCCCCAAAAACTTAGAAAGCAATCAGATGCTACTGATCTGAGTATTGGGAGTCATATTCGTTAACAATACGCAGCTTTTGTGCTTATACCGAAACAAATAGCTGCTTTGGTGTAGGTGCTGTGAGCATTATAAAAAAAAGGGGGAGAAAAAAACTAGGAAGTAAATTTTATTATTTTTGAAGTGCGAAAAAACTGATGTAAATTTTGTGCAAAAATTTTACTGTTTCGTTTTTCTTGTAGTGTGGTCATTGTAGTTTGTGAATTATTTTCGTTTTTGACCAAAATATATGCATAACATATTATTTTGGTTTTTTGGAAAAATTGTCTGTTTTGCTCGGTTGTTGGACACGCCATGATACCTGTTGTGGACCACCTGATTTTTTGTATTTAATGCGTGTATTTGGTTACGAAACTTCATAATATGATTGTTTATGGTATTCTTTAACAAAAGGCTAACAATTAAATCACTTTAAATTAGTCAGAGCTTTGAGCTTGATATCGATTTTAGACGAATCGTATACGTGTGACGTATGCGATCTCATTTCACGCATACAATCACACAATGCACATGCTGCACAGAATATCAAACTGATATAGATATTTGCGCAGGGTTATGAGCTTTTAGCTATTTCTCTCTCTGCCGTTATCATAAGGACCATCTTCAACGAGCTGCCTGTCACTTTTAGAAGCGGCAAGCGGCTACACCACAAAAGCCTTCGAATCGTGGAAGAAAGCCAATGAAAAGCTCCGTGCTTACCTCACCGCACTGCGTTGCTTCTTTGAAGAACAAAGCTGCTGATAGAGATGCGAAACTAAAAAATAGGCATCTGTTTCTCCCCAAAAAAAAAGCGTGGACGGAAGGCATCCTTAGCCAAAACAGCAGCTAAGCGAAGCAAGGCTCTTTCGACAGAAGATGAAGACTTTTGCATGATCTCTCTGCACGTTCTGCCAAAGACATAAACCGCCGCAAACTCCATTAAATGTAATGAATGTAGTCGTCCGGTGCATTTAAAGTGCGCTAATATGCGTGGCAGCTACTTCTCGTGCAAGCACTGCTACTCGGACTAATAATAATTGTTAAAAATTAATTAAAAAATAATTATCATCATCCTTTTTCTTTATGCCACTAGGCTCTTGAAATAAATAAACTTTTAATTTATCGTTGTTTATGGTGATTTTCTTTCATATTTTTTTAATTTTAAGGGGATTTTTTAGGGTGGTTCACAACTAGGCCAACAACAAAAAGAGTTAAGGGGTATACTGTATTTGTGCTAAAAGTGGATGTGTGTAACGCAGAGAAGGAAAATTTTCCGACCCCATAAAGTATATATATTCTTGATCAGTATCAATAGCCGAGTCGATAGAGCCATGTCTGTCTGTCCGTCCGTCTCGTCTGTCCGACTGTCCGTCTGTCCGTCCCGATGAGCGCCTGGATCTCAGAGACTATAAAAGCTAGAGCAACCAAATTTTGTTTCCAGACTCATGTGATATCACACTGTTACAAGTGTATTTCAAAATTTCGCCCCGCCCCCTTCCGCCTTCACAAAGGACGAAAATCTGTGGCATCCACAATTTTGAAGATACGATAAAACTAAAAACGCAGTATCGTAGAGAATGACCATATCTATCAGATTGGCGAATCTGAACTAGATCGGATCATTATTATAGCCAGAATAAAGAAATTAATTTTCAGTTGCTTCCCCCACCTCCTCTGGCGTTGCTGTCGATATTCATTCTCTGTCTCGCTCGCACACACTCTGCCCTGTGCAATGCGCGAGCAACCCCTAGCGGAGGAGATGTAGAATCTAAATGGTAGATGTAGAATATTTGTTCGTGATGTATTATCAACATTTTACATGTAGATGTAGTTAACAAATGTAGCAAAAAAATGTAAAATATAAAAAAATTTTTTTTTTAAATTTTAATCATAATCTCATAAATTTATATACTGACTGAGTACGGGTATAAAAGTAGAGTCGCGACTAGAAGCGACTCACGTTCCTTCTCGTTTTTTTTTTAATCTGCGTAGGCGTTATCAAATTCCGCGGTAATAAAAGCTGTAGCCGAGCTTGGGCAGTTTTTTTTTTTAATTTTGTTAGATAGTTTAATATGTTAGATAGACTTTAAGGAGAAACTAATATCAAGAATCTAGATCTGCGCAGACGGCTCGAAAAAACTCTGTTTCGTGGAAAGTTTACCGTGAACTATATAATCACAATATAAACTTAAAATCAAATAACAATGAATGACGACAATATAAACATCACGTCCGCCTCGGTTGGCACACCTTCGGTTGGCGCTCTAGTTGGTGATGTGGTAATACTAATCTAGCTACTAGCCAGATCGTGTTCTTGAGCCGCAAGACAAGGGCCAGCTTCGACCCACTGCAAGCCCTGTGCTCCCAATTGCACGTCGAAAAGTTTCGTAGCTTGGACGAGTACGATCTGAAAGGCTTTCTGTAGTTCTTGAACAAAGTGGAGTCGAATTTCTATGTCGCTCACGACCGATTGGAGAAGCAGGATTTTCTAAACCCTTCTATTACAAGACAGATGTGCGCAACAAGATCCCACAAAAGTGCTACATATCCGTGTTTTTTTAAGTCGTCAGGAAGGCAATATGGCTGGAGCTGGCCACAAGAGGCATTCCAAGATGCATTAGGTCGCCAAGGCGACCAATACCTTGACTACGTTCATGCACACTGTCTGAGCAAAGGCTTCGATTGACGTTTTATCCCAGCTCGATCCGCGCACTTTGGTGGACTTTGGGAGACCTCTGTCAAAATGACTAAGCGGCACCTGTCAGTCGGAACGGGCATTCTTGGTTTCGATGAGCTTCGGACCTTGGTATGCCAAATACAGGGAATAATCAATTTTCAGAGCAGTCGCTGGTAACAAGCTATTTGAGTTAGCCGTCGCTATTAAATATAGCGAATTTTCGTTCTTATCATCTAACGCCGAACGCATAGCGTGGGAGAGAGTCGAAAACTGGAGAGCAAACTAATCGGTTCATATGGTTCATATATATATATATATATATATATATTTATATATGTTTAAACCCCTTCGCCACGAACACACGGCTCAAATATGTCGCTAATCAAATCGTCGACAATAAACACAAGTTTTAAGTTTATACGATTTCGCGTTATTACTCAAAAGGTGTGTCATAATGGTAAAGCAATTTTGAAAATCCGTCTTGTTTTGACCTTTTTACTTTTTGCAATATGTACGACTGTTCCATTCGCCTTCAGAGAAATGCACATACATATGTATGTATATGTGCCTTCCCGTGTACAACTAATCTTGGTGCTTTCACCTTTCTCCTTCATTAATGAACAGATTTTTAAGAAATTAATTCCTCTAGACTACTTACTTGATATCCATCTTAAAATCCTCGCGAGCGTCAGTAAACTCTGAATTCTGCAAAAGCGATTCTAAAACGAGCGGAATCTCGGCAGCCGGTAGAGCGTGTTGCACATGATGTGGTATTTGTGCCCGCAGATTGTTGTATTGATGAATTAAATCGACTGGCTTGTTTCGGGTTTCCATTGAAACGGGGTCAAGGCCATCACCACCGTATATGGTATCTACCATCTCGCTGACAGCGTTGCGAACAGTCCCATCGTAGTGAACTACCAGATCCTCAAGGCACTTGACCAAACGTCTTTGCAGATATCCTGTCTCCGCAGTCTTTACCGCCGTGTCAACCAAACCTTCGCGTCCGGCCATAGTGTGAAAAAAAAACTCCGTAGGTGTAAGACCAGAATAGAAGCTGTTTTGAACAAAGCCCCTAGCCGCGGGAAGAGCAGCTGAAATGAGAAAAATTCCGTTTATTTGTTTTCTTTTTTTTTTACATCAGTGTCTACTCACAGTGCCTGTCAAAGTGGGGCAAATCGCGATTCTCAAAACCGTTAGGAACTCGTTTTCCACTAATAGCTTGCTGTCCTACGCAACCGATCATCTGAGAAATGTTGATGTTCGAGCCTTTGGAGCCACTCAGAGCCATTATAAGAGCGCTATTGGTGGGGTGTAGCTCGGCAAAACAAGTTTTGGCTGCTTGCTCACGAATTCCTGATAGCTCACGCAATATCACCGATTCCAAGGTCTCCTTGGGCGTACATCCAGGTTGGCACTGTAGTGTTCCCGATTTTAGATTTTCTATATAGTCGTTGCACTTTGCATAGCCGCGCTCCAACAATACCTCCTTGTGTTGCAGAAGTTTTTGGCTGGGCGTCACATCACTAATGCCGAAGGAGAACCCAAGGTTCTGTATGAAGTAAGAGGTGATCTGCAACATATTTGAGGATTTATTTAAAAGGGGTGAAAAGGCTCTATGATGTCTCTAAATCTGATTTCAGGGGAAAGGAATAAATAAGGATAAAACAAGGATTTCGTTGAGTTGTTTATTTAAGTAACTTTTGTTGTTGCAAGAATATAATATAATTTGGAAGAATTTGATCATTTTTTGCAGTATTTTTTCACGAAATTTTGACATTTAAAACTCAGGAAAATATTTTTCGACTTTTCCTGACTTTTTGAGTCAAAATTTCGTTAAAAAAAATGCACAAAAATCATTATTTTTACATTTGAATGCTTTATATTTCCCAGACGGTAAGCTGAAATAACAAAATGTTTGGGATTTACTTCTAGCTGTTTATCTTTCCATCTCAGAAAAGTTTTTTACAACCAGATATAAGATACTTGAGTTATGTGAAAAAAAGAAGCGCTTCTACTAAAAAAAAGATTTACGAACTCAAGTATAAACATGAGTCAAGTGGTATGTGTTGCGCATCATGAAGAGTACAACCACCTGAAATTGAGACACCACCGGAACCATTGAACAACTTGCTCAAAGGCACGGATCCAGATTCAAACATATTCCTCAGTTCAATTCGAAAATTCAATTCATGCTTCCAAGTGACATCGTTCGGAGCAACAGAAATAGTCAACAATAATGCTTCATATGGTCAACAATACAATTCAACATTTAAAATCAAAGGAAAAGTGTACCACAAAGTAGGCTCATTGCTGCTAATGCCAAACGAAGAACATCAGTTTTTACGAATAAACTTCATGGGCGGTGGAGACCAAAATCGCGCACTCGCCAATCGCGTAGATGCACTTTGCGGTTACCATAACCCAACTTCGGCAATATCCAGGTGCATAGTTGGAGAGCTGGACGAATTTCTTAATCAACACAATGATTTATTGAAATTATTAAAATCACACATGCACAAATTGGAAAGTGACAATCACGCTATTGCCATCAATCCTGATAAAACACCCGTACGTATATTCAATGACCCTGTGGTTGACGACGTTGCTGGAATAATGGTTGGCGATCGCACAGCGAATAGAGAAATTGTGATTCAAAGAAGAAATAATAATCTTGAGTTCATCGCCGACACACACCGATTATATGACTCTCCAATATCCAATAATTTACTGGAAGGGACAAGATGGATACTGTTTTAATATTAAACAACGAGATCCAGCAACATGAATCGAAACAAACAAGAAAGTCAGTTCAATGGCTTTTTATGCGTATCGTATGATGATTCGACGCGGTGAGGATAACATTATTCTACGATGTCGTGAACTGTTCCAACAATTTATTGTCGACATGTACGCAATTGGTCTTTAATCTGGGCGCAGCCCATCTTTTTGCCGGTTGACAAAGCTCGAATGTGCCGCTTAGTGCGCTCACCAACCTTGGGGACGGCTCCTTTACGGTTGTTTTGAGCATATTTTCGCGGAGACTTTAAAAAGTTTGTTACTGTATTTCGATGACGCTTTATTGTTTTAGCAATAGCACCGACTATGTCCCGACAATCACCCATCGTTTTGATTTTAACCTGCTCTTCCTTCGATAGTTCATTTCCGCGGGGCATTTTAAATGAATAGTAATTTAAATTGAATTAAAATCTTAAGTGAGCACACTGATTACACAGTAAATTCGTTTTTCCTAAATTGGACAAACGACTTAATAAGCTTTTTTCGCGAGATCAGTAGCGTGTCCCACTCAAAATGCAAAGAAGTAATTTTGCACAAATATCAACTTTCGTTGAAATTTTGCACTTTGCATTATTCTTAATGCTAACGGTACTACAGATTAAAAGCTGATAAGAAATAAATTCATGACCAAACATCACAAAGCGATAAAACATGCATACACGAAAAGTTAATGCCGCTGTTTAAATAACGGTAGCATCGAAAAAAAATCTTGCACAAATATCAATTTTACTGAGGTAGTTACCAAAAACATGATTCATGGCCCATGCGGTGATCTGAATGGCTTGTCACCTTGCATGAAAATGGAAAATGTACAACGAGTTTTCCAAAAAGTTTCACAAATGATACAATCACAAAAACGTCGATGGATATCCAATATATCGAAGAAGAAACATCGATAAACGTAAATTTCTACGTTTACAACGATGGGTAGTACCATATTTTCCTTTGTTAAGCAAAACATTCAATGCTCACATTTGTTCTGCAGTTCAGTGAAATCAATCAAATACATTTGTAAGTATGTGAATAAAGGCAACGATATGGCTGTGTTTCAAATACAACATAGTGATTTGAATTCTTCTCGAAATGAAAACGATGAAAGCTGAAACATTTTCAAAACAATTATTAGATATAGGCAATGGAAAAGTACCTATCAATGAAAATACTGGCTGTATAAAATTGCCAATTGATTTCTGCACAATTGTTGATTCGCAAAATGATTTAATTGAAAGAGTATTCCCAGATTTTAAAACACAGTATTTAAATCATGAATGGCTGGTAAAAAGAGCAATTTTGGCAGCAATAAATGTTGAAGTCAACGATTTAAATTTAAAAATATTGAAGTTGTTGCCAGGCGAATTGCTATCATACAAATCGACCGATCGATGAGAAAGAAGCTGTAAATTATTCAACAGAGTTTTTGAATTCAATGGATTTGCCACGAATGCCACCACAATTTTTGACATTTTGATTGATCATTAATAAGTCGCAAGGCCAAACAATGTCCGTTTGCGGAATATATTTAGAAATACCATGTTTTTTTCACGGAATATACGTGGCATGTTCTCGCGTGGGCCAATCATCGAGGTTATTTATTTTGGCTAAAGACGGAATGACAAAAAATATTGTACACTTGCTCTTAGAAATTAAGATTGATAGCGCAAATAAAAAAATGTTGGAAAAGATTTGAATATGGATGATCCAATAAGATAAGATTATGATAAATTGGAGATTAAAAATATGACAAAAAAGGGATATGATATGATAATGAATGAAAATAACTTAAAATAGCAAGTTGATAGTTATTATATTTTTTTAAAATGGTTTAATTTTGTTAATGGATGATTTATTAGTTTAATTTTTTTAACTTTTATTTATTTTTATATTATTCGATTACTATTATTGAAGATGATATGATTATGAAACACAAAAGGATATGATTGGGGGATGAACTTCTTACAAAATGTGTGACATTATATTTTGATCTACATATGTATTTAAACTCATATTTCATCGAAAGTTAAGGCACTATGTTCATGCAAGTTTCTATACATATTGTGCATTGATGTCTGTTTAAAATGGTAATAGTTATAAGCAAATATGATTCGTAGTTTTTCTTAAATTGAATTAAGACCATATTCGCATGGGACATGTCGCACGGGACAAAAATTCCTAGGTTCATAACAGGTAAAAATGATACCGTTAGCAGTGGTTGAAGCATTTTTCTCGTATTTTTGTAAGATAGTCTAATACGTTAGAAAGATTATGGGGAACAGCTTTTCTCAAGAATGTACTTTTTCATATGAGCTAATTGTATTAGAAAACATGGCTAAGCCCAAACAAAAAATTCCAAAAAATAATGAAAAAGTGAATTTTTGCTTCTTTGAATAGGTTTTTACATCAAAATTAATTAAATTATATGTCCATTAGGTTAGTTGTCGTTCATTAAATTTAGACTATAAAATCAAATCAGAATCATATGGAAATGTGTTTTTATAGACCTTAAATTTTTTGGTCTCGGTGGACCTCGTCAGAGAAATGCCCATATATAGATTTATAATTTGAAAATTATATACTTATGATACATTGAAGGATATGTTATGATGTTTTTAAATGATTTAATTTTTTTTATGTTTTTATTTAGTTATTTTTTGTTTCCTATTTATTTATTATTTAATTATTTATTATTAAAATATAACTTGAAGATGATATGATTATTTAACACAAAAGGAAATATGGAAAATATTTTAATATGAATGATCCATATAGATTAGATTATGATAAATTGGAGATGATATAATTATGACACAAAAAGGGATATGATAATAATATAATAATATGAATATAAATAACTTAAAATAGCAAATTGATAGTTATTATGTTGTTTTTAAATGGTTTAATTTTTGTTATATATTATTATTTATTTATTTAATTTTTTTTTACTTTGTATTTACTATTTATTTTTTGATTATTATATTATTACACAAGGGAACAAAATTGAATTTTTTGCGTGTTGATTGAAAACTGGTTCAAGTTTTTAATTAATTTGAGGTCGCTGATTTCAAATCTAATCTTCATTTCTTTCCATCAGATCGCGTTTTAAAGTTGCAGGACTTAATCGTTTTTTCACTTTTTTCCTTCAATAAAAGTTCAAAATGTCATAACTTTACTCCTCATTCAGCGATTTTCAAAAGTATACTTGTTTTTCAACGGTAACAGTTACAGCTTTAAGAAAAAAAAAATGTAAAAATCGCTGAGTGAGGAGTAAAGTTTTGACTTTTGTTTTGTACTTGCAATTTTTGGAAGAAAGTCAAAAAGACTTCGAAAACCTGTAACTTAACAATGCGACCTGAAGGAAAAAAAATGGAGATTATAATTGAAATCAACCACCTCAAGTTAGAAAAAAACAACGTCAAAAAAGTTCTAGGAAACATTGTGGACCACGTTTTGTTTTTGCCTCATAACTTTTGATCAATTGCATATTATACAAACATATGTGTACCGATTTAAAGTTAGATGTAATAGCTAACTATGACCTTTTTTCGAGAAATTAAAATATAGGCCTAGTTTTGAACCACCCTGAAAAATCCACCTAAAATTTAAAAATATGAAAGAAAATCACCACAAACAACGATAAATTGAAAGTTTATTTATTTTAAGAGCCTACTGGCATAAAGGAAAAGAAGGATGATGATAATTTTTAACAATAATCATTAGTCTGAGTCGCAGTGCTTGCACGTGAAGTAACTGGCACGCATATTAGCGCACTTTAAATGCACCGGACGACTACATTCATTGCATTTAATGGAGTTTGCGGCGGTTAATGTCCTTGGCAGTAGGTACAGACAGATGATGCAAAAATCCTCATCGTCTTCCGAAAGAGCCTTGCTTCGCTTAGCTGCTGTTTTGGCTAATGATGCCGTCCACGCTTTATTTGGGGAGAAACAGATGCCTGGCTATTTTTTAGCTTCGCATCTTTCTCAGCTGATTTGTTCTTCAAAGAAGCAACGCAGTG
>JAWNNB010001273.1:0-10283 GCA_035043285.1 Drosophila subsilvestris
ATGAACGAACGAACAAAAAAGAACTATTCACTGAAATGAACGAACTGAATAAGTTCATCTTAATCGTTCTTTTTCGTTCGTTCTTTTTTGTTCGTTCTTTTTTGTTAATCGTTCTTTTTTGTTCGTTCGTTCTTTTTTGTTCGTTCTTTTTTGTTCGTTCTTGATCGTTCGTTCATTTTTGTTCGTTCTTTTTTGTTCGTTTTCTTCGATCCGGTATGGCAGCTCTGTGTTTTTTTTTTTGTGTTTCGTTTTGTTCGCTATTTTTGAGCTGGTATGGCACCACTTTTTCTCATTTTGTTGTGGCGGACTCTGGCAAGTAAATTTAAAGGCAAAAAAATTGTAAAATGTCGCTTAAACGCAAATATAGTGATTTATGGAATCACTTCGACGCTGTAGACGAGAAAAAGGCCAAGTGCAAGTACTGCAAGTCGGAGTTGAGCATGGCTGGAGGTTCCCAGAGCAATTTGACACGACATTTGAAGATAAAACACCCAGCTTCTTTGGAGATGATTGAACGGCAAGAAAGTGGAAGTACTGAGGCCAGTAATTCTGCAGCAACATCATTGCAGCAAAAAATAACTGCATTCGCCCAAAAGCCACCGACTGCGCGTAAAAGTGAGCAATTAGACAAACAACTAGTGCGAATGATTTCCAAAGGTCACCATGCTCTCCGGATCGTGGAGGAGCCGGATTTCAAGAAGCTGATAGAGGATGTTTCGCATTGCCCTGGATATAAGTTGCCCACACGTAAAACGCTGTCTAATGTGCTTCTTCCAAATATACACATTGAGTTAATTGCAAATGTGAAAGAGAAGATGGGTGCAGCATCTGAAGTTTGTCTCACGACCGATAAATGGACATCGCTCACCAATGAAAGTTACATGGCTGTAACCGCGCATTTTATAGATCAGGAGAATATGTTACAATCTTCGCAAGCAAGCATGTGAAGCGTTTGGTGAGAGGCACACAAGCATCAATCTTTGCTCTTTTCTCCAGAAGGTTGCAGCTGAATGGAAAATTGAAAATGAAATTACTGCTATTGCGTCACATAGTGCTGCTTATATCGTATCGGCTATTAAATTGGATATTGCATGCTTTTAAATATCATTGTGCAAAAAGCTCTAGGACCATTTGACAGTGTGAGGGTCAAAGCCAAAGCAATTGTGGAATTTTTCAATCGAAGCTCATCCGGACTCAAGAAGCTTAAAGATATCCAAAGCCAATTAAAACTGCCTGAGCTCAAGTTGACTCAAGATGTGCCCACACGTTGGAACTCAACATACAAAATGTTTCAGCGCCTGTCTGTTTAAAAGATGGAGTTATGGTGGTAGTTTCACTTCTTCGCCCTGAACTTTCATTAACCCAAGCAGAATGGGAAATGATTGAGGGTGTATTACCTATGCTTAAACCATTTTTTGAAATTACTACTGAAGTCTCTGCCGAGAATGTCACCTTATCAAAATATATTGCCAATAGTGTTTCAAATAATGGAGTTCTACAGGAAGTCGTAGAAAAACTCAGAGAGGCAATGAGCGTTTGGCGATTTGGAGAATAACATGTTGTATGCGGAAAGCACCATCCTAGATCCAAGATTTAAAAAACGAGGTTTTAAGTCCGGAGAATGCTTTGAAAAGGTAGTTGTTGCTCTTAAAGGTAATATCGCTCAAACAAGATTGGTTGAAAATGTTGTTGATGATCTGTCATCAAAAATCGAAGCCAACGAAACTTCGCCAACAAAAAGTTGCATTTGGGACGAGTATGACAAGCAGTTCGACCAAGGAAAAAAGCCAAGCAACAACACGGATGATGCCATGATAGAGGTAGATAAATACCTAGCGGAGGATTACCTGAATAGAAAGCAGGACCCTTTGACCTGGTGGGCACAGCGAAAAGATGTATATCCACGATTATACGAATATGCATTAAAACGTCTTTGCTTGGTGGCCACGTCTGTGCCATGTGAGCGCCTATTTTCTGCAGCAGGAGAAATAGTCCGCAAAAGGCGAACGCTTTTAATGCCGAATAAGGTGGAAAGCCTTATGTTTTTACATAATAATATGTAAAATATTATATAAAGGTGTGTATTTTATAGCTTGTGAAATTATAATAGACAACAAAAGTAAAATTGGTTACTGTTTTTCAGCACCGCCGCCATACAACTACAACTACGACTACATACAAAATGTATAATACAAATATATTAGTTACCAAGTACAAATTAAAATACATTTTCGAAGTGAAACAGTCCATAAATTGTAGTACATTTTTTACACATACGCTTACAAATAGAAATCAGAGCTCGAAATTGAGCTAAGAACAAAAAAGAACGAACAAAAAAGAACGAAGAAAAAAATAACGAACGAACGAAAAAGAACGAATGAACAAAAAAGAACGAACGAAAAAGAACGAACAAAAAATAACGATCAAAAAAGAACGAACTAAAAGAACGACTTAGTTCACTGAATAAAAATGAACGAACGAACTTGTTCAGTAAATTGAACGATGTTTACCCAACACTAGTGTGTAACGCAGAGAAGGAAAATTTTCCGACCCCATAAAGTATATATATTCTTGATCAGTATCAATAGCCGAGTCGATAGAGCCATGTCTGTCTGTCCGTCCGTCTGTCCGTCTGTCCGTCCCCATGAGCGCCTCGTTCTCAGAGACTATAAAAGCTAGAGCAACGAAATTTTTTTTCCAGACTCATGTGATATCACACTGTTACAAGTGTATTTCAAAATTTCGCCCCGCCCCCTTCCGCCTTCACAAAAGACGAAAATCTGTGGCATCCACAATTTTGAAGATACGATAAAACTAAAAACGCAGTATCGTAGAGAATGACCATATCTATCAGATTGCCGAATCTGAACCAGATCGGATCATTATTATAGCCAGAATAAAGAAATTAATTTTCAGTTGCTTCCCCCACCTCCTCTGGCGATGCTGACGCTATTCATTCTCTGTCTCGCTCGCACACACTCTGCCCTGTGCAATGCGCGAGCAACCCCTAGCGGAGGAGATGTAGAATCTAAATGGTAGATGTAGAATATTTGTTCTAGATGTATTATCTACATTTTACATGTAGATGTAGTTGACAAATGTAGCAAAAAATGTAAAATGTAAAATTAAAATTTTTTTTTTAATTTCAATCATAAGCTCATAAATTTATATACTGAATGAGTACGGGTATAAAAGTAGAGTCGCGACTAGAAGCGACTCACGTTCCTTCTCGTTTTAATTTAAAGTTAAGTAAAGGCTTCTAGATTGTCCAATTCCAGTAGCGTCCCTCCAAGAAATATATGTACAAAGCGTCGAAAAATTAAATGACTATGGAAGACGGACACAAAAAAAGGGTTGACAGCAACTTAACGTGAAATTGGATCAAGGGCTGAATATTTTTCAATTAATTGTAGGGGGGTTGCGGCACGGAGGGTATGAGCTGGAGGGTTTGCGACGGTCGCTAAAGCAGTGGGTGGCATGGGGGAAAAAAAATATTTATGCGCTTTTCTTATTGAACGAAAAGGGATATCAAGTCGTGCGGCAAATTGAAAACGGTAAAAGAATAATTTAAAAGACGAGTCACGAGGCATGTCGTTGGTGGGTGGAGACGATCCAGCTCCACGGATGTAAGTAGAATTAAGCGAAGACATGAAAAAAAAAATATATATTATTATTATTATTATAGCCACGGTTCTCAAATGGCAGCCAGGAGCCAACGAATGAAATCAGCCAAGCTTGACAATTACTTAACCCTCAGGAATTCTCTGACCCACTCACTCTTTGAGGCTTAACATGTATCTGTATCTGTATGTGGGGAGTGTACCTGCATTTCTGTGTGCCGGCATGATCAATACCGCTCTCGCTGCTGCCTGCCATCATGTGTGTGTCGGTTTAGCTGGGTTTGCTTAGCCGCTTAGGCTTAAAAGTTGATCCGAAACTTTTGACCTTGAAAGCCGCACACATCCGAACATACTTTTGCATGGCGTTGGTAGGTGTTTGGTTTGAGGGGTGTCCACCTGTCTGCTCTGCCTTTCATTGCCTTTTTGGGGCCTGTCCTGTGCCCCATTATACCGCTACAGCCGTGAGACAGCCAGACGAATGCCTAGTTTGTTATTTTGCAGCAAAAGACTTTCAGACTTGAAACAAAAAGTTACCTCCCCCATGCAAACACACCCACGAACTAAAGGAAGGCATACAACCAACACACCACCCACCCACCCACACACACAAAGGAGGGGTATACCCACATTTACTGTTGGCTTAAGTCAACAATAGTCGAAATTTGAAATTGTAAATGTTTGCACTCAGTTCTCCAGAAGCCAGACTCGAGGGCAGGCAGGCCTGCCCCTTGGAGTCGAGTCAAGTGGAGTGGAGTGGACTGTAGCTGCGACAGGTAGAGGGGTGCCCTTTCGATGGGGGTCCTTCAGCCGGAGGCCTTGCCATTTGCCGCTATGTTTAACTAAAGTTTCGTGCTCTTGTGCAAATAGCAAAAGGATTCGCATTCGGCTTCGTATCGTCGACCTCGTCCCGAGTCTTTGGCCGTCGACAAAAGCGGATTACAATCATAAGCGAAAATTAATGAATTATTTACCAGCAGCTTAGTTAGGCGAACACCACCCTGTGCCAAGCGCCAAGCTCCAAGCCCCACCCGTAAAACCGAAATAAATGAGGAAATTTGTGCCACCATCCCGACCCTACCTTCCGCTTTGCCATTTCCCCTCCGTCAATGTCGAAAGTTGCCCCAAAGTTAAATGCCTACAACTCGGTGCGAGGTGAGAGGTGGTAGGTGATATCCCATAAGCGAGGGTATATGATTGGCGGGCGGGGGTATGGGTTTGTGGTTGTAGCAGCCTCTGTACCTGCCATCTGGTAATTAATTAGGCAAGTCATTTGTCAATATTATCTGCGACTGTTTTAAATTGCAGCAAATTCCACAATATTTTGCGGGGTGAAAACACCTCAAGGCATTCGCCATTTGCTTTTCTTTATTATTATTTTGATTTATCTCAAGATGGTGTGTCCCCCCATCACCAGAAACAGCAGAACCCTTCGAATGGAGTCATTATTATTAAGCCTCGGGCTTTGCCAGAATCTTAAAACCTTAAAGAAAATCTTTCATTATGGATTAGAGATTCTGGAAAATTCCTTTGGGAAATTCCCATTTCCTGTGATGGCTTAGTCCCAGGGTAGATTGCCACTTCTAATGTATTCGTTTAACTTCATGTGTAATTGGTAATCAATTCCAAATGTCAAAGTATCAATTAACATAATTAAATTGCAATTTTTCCACAGAACTTGCGCCTTAAAGGGCGACCAAAAACTTTTGCCAATGCAAACTTTTTTTACACTTTGACTATAAAAGAATACGAAAAAAGAATACGAACAAAATGCATTAAGAGTTTGGGTTGGAGGAAAAAGTTGGATTTTTGTTATACAAAGCACGAAACGCAGCCTATGAAGGCACACGGATAAATATTCTTTGCCGTAAGAAAACACGCACAGATAAAACCATCGAAAATGCACGTTTGCACACCGAAAAGGAAGATTTAAGGGCCGTAGGGTACTCGCAGAGCCGTTGGGCTTGAGATTCAATAGAGAAAGACATGCAGTGGCATGATCGCAAAAGCTTTAAATGCATAAGTGCAAACTTGTAGGGCATTCAGGAATCTCTTGTTTGGGTCATTTATATCGATTACAGCTCAATTAAAGAACAAAGGCAGTGCATGTAGTGCATCCCAAGATCCGGCACTTCCCATCATTAAAATGACAAACATGCACGCGATGTTGTGGCCATGTCTTTGCCGCAAGCGGCTTGCAATTGTGGCCAATGCAACAACAGCAGCAGTAACAGCTTGAACAGGAGCAGTAGCAGTCGCAGTAGTCTTTGTGCCTTGGCTACCTTCCAAGAGCAAGCAACAATTGCGAGGCAGCCACCAAAGCTTTTATGCTTCCATTCCCGGGACCCAGGCCGCTTTTTGCTACCGTCGTAATGCAACACAAATTGTTTTTTTACACATGGTGCGCCCAACATATTAAATTGTAAACATGCATAAATGTTGTTTATTGGGACAAGCCATAAACAAAGAAGGCAGCCAGCACCCCGCCGGGTAGAAGTACACTGAAAGAGCTTCTGGACATAGAAAAGATCCAATTTCTGCAGGCCTTAGATATTGTTTCTTTCAGTGATGTGCTGGAGTACTCCTTCGGCACACTTTTGGCATCCACTTCGAGGGGCTGGCATCTACTTGTCTACTCGAAAAAAACGACAATTCGCAGCGTGCCAAAAACAATTTCATATTATTTGATGACATTTTGAATAGCGTGCTCAGGAAGTAGGGAACTCTGCTCCTTGAAGCTTAGCGAAAGTGTATCCTGTCAAAGGATATTATGCAACGAAATTATTGTAGTTGGCACCAAACAAACAACTTTTTGCCAAAGAAACTCACAACACAAACAGGACCCCAGAAAAGCTGCCAAAAGTCCCACTGAGCCAAGTGGCATGTGTGACATGAGGGGGTGTGCGGTGCCACCAAGGGTAGTAATGACGACTAATGAGCGCCGCATTAGCGTCACCACGAGCACAGCCGCTATTTAGCTGCATCAAAAAAGCCACAAAACTTTTAACTAATGCCTCGACAAAAAGATACACTGTACCTACTATTTTTAGTTCTGTGAGTGAGTTCTGGATATGCTCACTCTATCTTGGGCAGGTACTCTTGCTACGTTCGAGGCGTTCTATAGAGAAACCTAATTATGAGCATTTATTATTTAATGAATTGTCAAAAGAAAATCAGCTTATAGCAGTCTTGCGTTCCGTTTTGAGGGAAGAGTTAGGCAAGGCCTCCACTGTGCCCACACTGTGTGTTCTAATAAAAACTAGTTGGAAGGGATTGCTTAGTGCTTTCATTTTCTTAATGTTAATTGTATCTCCACTTGCTACTTAACATATTTTAAACATATTTTATTTAAAGTCTCACACATTTGTAACATTCCAGGAGTTCACAAACTCTCAGCACTTGCTAATTTGATATGACTTTAACTCTCTTTAGCTCAAGTTGTATTACCTTCTTTTAGAGTAATGGTACGGGGTAGGGGGCAATGTTGGCAGTCAAACTGCCTCAACAATAATAGTAATAGCAGCGGGGTAACGACATATGTAAATAATAAAAAAAATTTTTTAAATGTAAAAATATTCAAAAATTCCAGAAAATATAATATAATACATATGTACATATCTCCCCCAAAATTTAACTATCAAAAATTAAACCATCAAAGCTTCTAGAATATAGAATCGCGGGTTGAGGTTACGGTAAAGTCGGTAAAATTGTACCTATAAATATTTTTCAACATCCGGTTAAGGCTTTAGAAGAATGAAAATCCCAATAGGTCGTTTCTCGTTGGGAAAATTATTTCAGCTAAATTTTGTGATGATGAAGAGATTCAACGAATACTTTTCTGCACAACAATACCGTCAATGCCTGAAAATTATTTGCCAATTCCAAGACCAGATTTAGGAGGGAGTGAAAGGGAATGTGCTTCGGGGTGTCAAATAGAATGAAAAGCAAATAGATCTAAAAGTTGTGGACAACCAGAAAAAACAGAAATAATACCAAACAGAAAAAAATACCTGAAAATATTAAAAAAAATATTCAAAAATTCTAGAAAATATTAGAAAATTCTTAGGGCTCTTCCTCCCATCCCTAAGAGGAGCCAAAATATGGTTATGCAAGAAACGTTTTATATAATAAAATATAATGTTAAGTCTAGAGTAGAATTACCTTGCCATTTACTAATTCTCAAAAGCAAAAACAAACATTGAGAATGAAATCGATCTTTTTCGGTCTTCTCTTCCACGTGAAGAAATCAAAGCGAGCTATGATCCTCCGCTCTGAGGGCCTAGAAATAAATGAAGAAATTTTTTATGAATAAAAATGAATGAAATATTGCATAATAATAAAATAATAATAAAAACGAGAAGGAACGTGAGTCGCTTCTAGTCGCGACTCTACTTTTATACCCGTACTCAGTCAGTATATAAATTTATGAGCTTATCATTGAAATTAAAAAAAAAATTTTTAATTTTACATTTTACATTTTTTTGCTACATTTGTTAACTACATGTACATGTAAAATGTAGATTATACATCTAGAACAAATATTCTACATATACCATTTAGATTCTACATCTCCTCCGCTAGGGGTTGCTCGCGCATTGCACAGGGCAGAGTGTGTGCGAGCGAGACAGAGAATGAATATCGTCAGCAGCGCCAGAGGAGGTGGGGGAAGCAACTGAAAATTAATTTCTTTATTCTGGCTATAATAATGATCCGATCTGATTGAGATTCGGCAATCTAATAGATATGGTCATTCTCTACGATACTGCGTTTTTAGTTTTATCGTATCTTCAAAATTGTGGCTGCCACAGAATAACATAAAATATAGTGCAGACTCAAATGCAGAAATACCTTGCATTTTTACTAATGCTCTCTTTCCGGTGTCTGTAGTTGCTGTTTATCTTATTCCGTTTTTCACTCGCGCACTAACACTCACTTATTGCCCATTTCGCCTATTTTTATTCCCTCCCCTGCACTTGCACTCACTTGATCGCAGCATTTCACTCACTTGCGCTCAATGTCTTAGGCCGCTCCTTTCTTTAGTCCTTGCGGTACATTTTATTGTTTTTATTTCACATGCGCTATCACTTTTCACTTTGCACTTTTCACTCACTTGCGCTCAATTTCTTAATCCGCTCCTTTCTTTAGTCCTTGCGGTACATTCAACTGTTTTTATTCACATGCGCTTTCACTTTTCACTTTCACTATCACTGACTTTTTGACCATATCGCCTTCTTTTCCCTCCTTGCCGTCTGGTGACCATCCTGTACAACAACAGCTTTAAATGATTCCGTTATTCGTTTTTGCGTTTCCATCCACACTGGAAATGAGCGCTGGAAGCAGCGCATTTCTGGTGACCATCCTGTACAACAACAGCTATAATTGATTCCGCTATTCCTTTTTGCGTTTCCATTCCCACTTGAAATGAGCGCTGGAAGCAGCGCGACAGCTGCAGCGACGCAATACACTTTTTGCAGGCCGGCTTTTTTTCACTGCTACGAAAACACTGAATTTTCACTAATGCTGCGATCATTTTCTTAGTTTTAGCTTTTCCTTTTGCTCTCCCCACACATTTTTCGGGCTTTGCACAAAAAAAAAGAAACAAAAATTTTTAATTTTAGGCTTTTTTGGGCTATTTTCACTTTTGCACATAAGCAATACTTATTGCACGCGACTTCTACGGGTTTTTAGTAATATTTTGCGAGGTTTTCCCGATTTGAAAGTATTTTTAGGTCCGCGACGCGAACGAACGTGTTGCTGCGTTGAGATTTTGGACAAAACTTTATGCAAAGGGCGCTGCGCAGCGATGAGATCTTATCGTCGCATGTTCGTTTCTCTTTCTTTCTAAGCCCGGAGTGCAAGTCTCATGCGTTGCCTAAAAGTAAAGAGAGCAGTTATGAGAGTGGCTTTACTACTGCAATATGTGTGTGTTTGTGTGTTGTTGTTGCTAGTTTTTGCGAGCATATTTATGAATCGAAGGTGGCTGCTGCGCTGGACATTTCGGACAAAACTTTATGCAAAGAGCGTCCTATCTTTGATTCTCTTTCTTTCTAAGCGGAGTGCAAGTCTTTTGCGTTGACTAAAGTAAAGAGAGAGAAATTATGAGAGTGGGTTTACTATTGCAGATATGTTTGCGTATGTGTGTTGTTGTTACTATTTTAGAGATTATATTTATGTATCGGAGGTGCTGCTGCGTTGGAATTTTTGGACAAAACTTAACGGAAAGGACGCTGCGCTTGAGATAACTCGTTTCTTACATATCTAGCGGATTTTCTGCTTCCACTGTACTCGCCTCTCAGCACTTGCTAATTTAATTTGCCTTAACTCTTTAGCTCAAGTTGTATTACTCTCTTTAGAGTAATGGTACGGGGTAGGGTACAAGTTGGCAGTCAAACTGCCTCAACAATAATAGTAATAGCAGCAACAACAACCAAAATTATCAACAACAAAAACACAGTAGCAACAACAAGCAACATTAACAAAAGCAACAAAAAGCCGACGGCAAACAACGTTCAACTTTTTCTTTTCCACAGACAAACGCGCACACAAACACTTTGCGCAAACATGCATGTGTGTGTGTATGTATGCGAATATGTTTGCTAGGCACGGATAAGAATTACAAAAGCCGCAGGTTGCCAGGTCTCTCTATTCCCTTTTTGCTCTTTTTTA
>JAWNNB010001275.1:0-34700 GCA_035043285.1 Drosophila subsilvestris
GGTGGGGGAAGCAACACTCTTTTTTAAAGGTCTGCCATCAGTATTAAAAAATTCTCGAGTAATCATGTATGCGGATGATGTCAAACTCTGTGTCCAGTGGTTATGATCCGCCTTTTTGCCGCCCTGGTATATCGCTCCTAGCTAGCTCTCGGGTAAGTCAGGGGTGTTTCCGACCCAATACCCAGGGGACGGATTGAACAAAAACGAGAAGGAACGTGTGAGTCGCTTCTGGACGCGATCTGTACCAGATTTGGCAATCTGGTAGATATGGTCATTCCTTACGATACTGCGTTTTTAGTTTTATCGTATCTTCAAAATTGTGGAAGCCACAGATTTTCGTCCTTTGTAAGGGCGGAAGGGGGCGGGGCGAAATTTTGAAATACACTTGTAACAGTGTGATATCACATTAGTCTGGAAACAAAATTTCGTTGCTCTAGCTTTTATAGTCTCTAAGATCCAGGCGCTCATCGGGACGGACAGACGGACGGACAGACATGGCTGCCGAGACCAAGACGATCGAATCTTTCCCGACAAAGCCGTAATGCAAGAAGAATACGAAACACTGCAAATGAAAAGTATGGCTCGACTTCGTGCATCTCAATCATATTGCGTCGACATGTATGTCAAAATAGAAACGAAATGTTTAACTTTTATTAGGTTGAACAAAGCCAAACTACGTTCTGAGGAGTACATCTATTTTTTTTGTTAAGTTTTTTCAAAGCAGCTAATATTGGTCGAAATTGGAATGGGAACGTGAATATGATCAGCAGGAATTAGATTTAGTAGTTCAAACGAATGTACCCCTGTTGAATTCCCAACAAAAGGACGTTTATGATATTTTAATGAAAGCAATCGATAGTGGTGGTTTATATTTCCTAGATGCCCCTGGTGAAACAGGTAAGGCATTCCTCATGTCAGTAGTTTTAGCCACTGTTCGTGCGAGATCCAACATAGCGGTTGCAGTTGCTTCTTCTGGAATAGCAGCTACATTGCTAGAAGGATGCCGTACGGCTCATTCAGCATTAAAATTAACGTTAAATCTTCAAACTATTGAAGAACCAACGTGTAATATTGCAAAACACTCAGCAATGTCCAAAGTTTTATCGGCGTCGAAAATCATCATCTGGGACGAATGAACAATTCAACATGTTCTGTTGAAAATATCCTGATTTTTTCCTTGTTCGTAAATTTTAAAAGTATTCATGTACCTGAATTTCTTGTAATCCTTGTTTCTCGTTTCCTAGGCCTCCTCTGACATCTCTCCAATTGGAAGGATCTGATGTTCTATTAAAATTTGACCGTGTGCCAAAATTTTATGTAGCGTTGGAGTAAGCTTCTTTTCTGGATACTTTTCAAATAAAAACTCTGCAGTCTTCGAGGCATATTCACCAAATTTTGCGGGTGCTAATTTTGTCCTTGCAGTTTTCAATAGCTTGCAGAAAACAAATTTCTGAAAGCGCATGCAGTCGAATTTTTATTGTTACTCTCTGTAGTTCTTTCACTTTGAAAAGGGTTTTTTTTTTTACTTCTTATCATGTCTCCCATGTCTTTGAGAATCTTTTTCACACGATACGATTTAGCTGTGCGACCCACAATTTCAGGCTTTAATTTAGCTCTTGTGACTTTTGTGACTGCTGTAATGGACATTTTTAGCCAGGCCCAGGGGCTCTATCCATTTTCTTTCCATTCTGAACATTCCTAAGTTAGAAGAAAAGTAATGAAAAAATTTTATTTTTCGGCTAAGATGGGCAATATATACGAGTACATATGTACATACATACATATGTATTGTACATATGTGCAAATAAACAGTAAACTGTGTTCCGAAATCCTTTTGTGTTCAAGGTACACATTTCAAATTAAATATTTTTAGAGCAGCTTATTAGGTATTTATTTATTATTAAAATCGAATATATGTACATATGTACCTAGCATGAAAATATGTTTAGCAAATGTAAGCCTGGAGCAATAGTTGTTGAGGCTGCTTTCATATCTTCATTGATCGTACGCTTTGAAAGCAGTGGATACTAATTTTTTATTTATTTTATTTTTATACGATTATGCAGCCAAAAATCTGCTAACTCTGCTAGGGAAAATTTCCTGCTCATCTATCAATAAGGGTCAAGGGAAATGTTACTTGAGAATGGATTTCGTACACAGTCCATAGTTCACACTTGTCGCAGTTCACATTTGGAACTCAACGTCTGCTACCTTTTTGTTGGAATTACTTCTACGTATCTGGACGTTGATATGCAATGACTGCACCATCAAGTGGCCCATGCGACACCAAGCGGAAGCCTGTTACGCGCGGTACACAGGCTAGAAACGCAGCCCCTCCTCCCGCCCAACCGACCGGGCGGCGCTTCCGCATGACGCGCGACGCGTGTTACCGAACCGATAGCGAACATGCAGGAAGATAGGGGTTAGACTTATATTCGAGGAAAATTAGAGCTAAACAGAACTAAGGAGCTAAACATGCAAAAATAGCTAAGAAAAGTACTAATAACGGGAAAGATATGTTAATTAGTGGTGGATATTATAAGGCAGAAGTTATAGTCTGAGCGTAAGACCCTAAACGGTTCATGCAACGGATAATTTGATCTACAAAGTGGAAGGAAATCGTAAAGCTTATGCAGCTTAACAAGTCAGGGCTATCTACGTCACCTTGATCAGGTTGTGCATACAAATCACACCAAGCATTTTTCTACGACTAACTAAGGTTGAAAGGTTTATTAAAAGCAATCTACGAGGGTAAGATGGCAGTCTTACACCTGCATCCCAGTTGAGGGCGCGTAGAGCAAAAAGTAAAAAGTTTTTCTGGACTGATTCTATGCGGTCCTGGTGTACTTTGTACTGGGGGAACCATACACAAGAGCCGTACTCTAAAATCGGACGAGCAAGCGAGATATAGAGAGTCTTCGTTATATAGGGATCGTCAAACTGCAAGCACGAAGGATGCTAGAAATCCATCTCAAAAGATTACTTTACTGAAATCAGTGTAGATAACATCCGTCTGAAAGTTACCTTGGAAGCCTTTAATGATAAAAAAGTAAACTCTAATAAATTTGTGGTTGTTGATCGTCGCTTTATAAATCTGTGCTGAGATGGAGATATAAGTGATTTGCGAGAGATGTTGCAAGTGCGGAGTTAAAATTTGTTCAAACATTTTAGGAATAGGGGTAACTTAGATATACCTCTATAATTATTAGCATCAGACTTGCTACCTTTCATACGGAAAGGAATAGTAAAAGATTCCTTCCAGATCGGGGGGAAGCATGAAGAATCAATGGATAGGGTGAATATATTAAGCAGGGGTCCACACAGAGCGTACTTCTACGTATTATTACTAGCATTGTCAGCGTGACTGCTGCATAACGCCAACATAGTTAACATTTGTGATTACAAAACACCCTAGAATCTCATCTCTGAGAGCTATAGGAGCGAGGCGCTTTGTTGCGCCGGGGCTGGACCATGATGCAATTATGTAATGTGATCTCGTCGGTTGCCGAATCGTTCGGTTTTTAGTCCCTTAACGTTCCTTTACAGAACATTTAAACAAAACAAAAAATGTTAATGGCTTATGAAAATGTTAATATTAATTTAGATATAAGAACGTTTTATTTTAAGATTAGAATTTATTTTAGAATTAAGAGCCTTACAAAAAATATCCATCCAATTTTTATTTCACTCACACTTACTGTGCTGAGCCCTTTCAACCGCACTTATTGTAAGCATTGTTAAGGGACGGACACTTTTGCCGACGAGACCACCTTATATATGTAACTGTATCATGAGCTGGACAGCCTCACCCGCATGTTGAGCCATAAGCCGTTCATCAATCGTGTGTTTTGTGTTGCTCTGCCGATTCTTGACCTAAGTTCAGAGCTAAGTTAAATTTGGTTCGCATTTCATTCCGCATACGGCACTCTCATTCAGTAATACAATCTTATTTGTTTTTTTTTGTAAACAAACAGATCCAAAACTACGAGAGAGCGAGCCGATGCCCCATTCCAATCCGTAGGGTACAACACAGAGGCGAATGTACAGAGTTGTTCTTTGAAGCTATTAATGCCAGAAGATTCGCCAGTCCGTCAGTCTGTGTATCGCCGTGACAATGGTCGTACTACGGACTACGCTTGTTCGCGCCTCGATGCTGCTGCTGCTGCTGCTGTCCGTGCTGGTGCTCGGATCATGCGACATGCTGACCATTCCATGTGAGACGGACTATATGGGACGCTGCGTAACCATTAATAAATCGATGGAAAGGACGGACAGATAATCTTAATGCTCGGAAATCAGAGATTGGCAATGAATCAACATGAGCTTGCATACATAAGTATGTTCCGACAATAATAGAGCCAATAAATATAAAAACAAAAATATTATTGTGTTATTTGTGCAGTGAATCATCTGCCTTACGCTCCGGGCCGCTGAGATGATAAGCGGACTCTCGTTTCTCTTGTGGCGTTGGGCCGAAGCCTTTATTCTCTATTCTCTCTATTCAGTTGGCTCACGGCTTTCGAAATGAGCGAATCGTCGTGCTCGAATTGTGAACTTGTTCACCACTCTTTTGTGTCTCTGGTCGTGGTCCTCGTGCTCGTGCTAATGCTGGACTTGCCGACGGCTTCAAGCACGCTGGGGACAGTTCATGATCCAGAGGCAGCAAGCGGTACCCCGACAGTAGATGGAGCAGCGACTGAGACTGAGCCTAGAACTGTGGCACATCCGGTCCTCGTGGATCTAGGTGCTTGTAGAAATATTTCATGTGACGAACAGAGCGTCAAGAAATGCCAGGAGGCGGTGCAGCGTATTGATGCCGAATTCCACAAATGCTGCCTCATCCTGAGGAAGACTAAGGCTGCGGACGACTGCTTGAGGTGCCTGACAACAGGCAATCAATCACAAAATAGCGATGCTCAAATGACGCTAAGAGCAGCTTTTAACAATCTAAATTGCGCAAACAGATGTAGAAGAATAGACAGAAAAAAGTAAAAGAGCACAAGGTCAGGGCACCTTGATGACGGGAATCAGGAACAGGAACAGGATCTGGATAGCCAGAAACAGTAGGAGCGATGAGAGCAGCTCTGCAAGGACCCTAAAGATTTATTCACCAATTTGCCAAGTTGTATTGTAAAACTAATAAATTGTCGCCGCTTACTTGAATAATGTGTGTCTTTCGCTCTCTAGGGTGTGCGTGTGTGTGTTTGTATGAGGATGTGGCAAGTATCTCTGTCTGGCGTTGGAGGCGGCACAATTATTATCCCCAACGTCCGTGGCCGTGGCCTGCCCTGCCCTGCCCGACTGTATGGTTGGCTGGTTGGATGGGCTTTCCTGCCTGGCACCAGCAGCATAACGCAAATGCAGAAGTAGAGCCACAAGCAGCAAGAGGCAGCCAAAAGAGCGGACCGCCGTGGCATAACTTTTAAATAAACTTTCATAATTTTGCATACTTGAGATAACAAATTGCATGTTGCAAGTCGTTTCCTCTTTCCACTTGCCACTTTCCACTTGCTGCTTGCTGGCTGCCGCCTGCCTCACTCTGTGTGCGACTCGACTCGTAACTTGTAAACTTTAAATTAGATTGTTTTCTTCTGGCAGGGGCAGTGTTTCCATTACGATGTCTCTCTCTCTCTCTCTATTTCTGTATCTCTCTCTTCTCTCTGGCTCGGACTTCCACCTTTAATTGTGCCACTGGCATAGATTGATCTCTGATCTCTCTCTGATAAGATACCCATAATATCAAGGTCGGGCTTCCTCTTTCGCTGTGCGATACCCTGCCCCTGTCCAGGAGGAGTACATTTCATTGATTTTATTTGAGACTCTTTACGGGCATTTCTACAGCAGCAATCTTCTGGCTGATTGATCAGCCATTTGGTGCTGTATTTGCAGCTTCGGCTTTCATCTTTCTCTCCCTCCCTGAATCATCCGATTCATCTATTTTTTAGCATTATTGTTCATTGATCTGTCAGTGGAAGACGGACGTGGTTCGATTCAATTTTTGTTTCTTATTTTTTGTTGGTGCGTGAACTTGTGGCCCGGTTAAAGCTGATTTGATGCCTCGGATCTATAGCCTATTGCAAATTCCTACTTAAACGGTTGCAACTACAGCAGAAGACCGCAGTTTCACTGCTTGAGAACACTCACAGTGTGAACACTTTGTAAGAAAATAATTGTGTGTGTGTGTGTGTGTGTGTTTTGTGGCGTGGCACATTCTCTGGGCTGTCGCTGAAGTGTAATTAAATTTATCAAATAACAGTTTAGACACCAATCGATTGTATTCATTTCGTATCATGGCACACACTGGGCGCACAATCAGCCACAGACGGGGTGCGGGAGGTCAAATCAGTCTGGAACAATTAGTAGCCTGTGTAATCAGATACACACACAAGCGTACTCATGGATGAGTGTGTGTGTGTGTGTTTGTGTGTGGCCATGCCTTGAGGCCAGACAAAAAGGCAATTAACAAAGATTTTGTGGCCAATAGTTGTCAACAGATTGTTTAATTTGTGCCGGGGTGCCGGGACGGACGCCAATTGCCGTTCAAACAAAACTGACACCACCCACTGATACACACACACACACACACACACATACTCAGAACATTCCTTAGTACCTGTCGGTTTGGGAATGGTTTTAGATACCACAAAATAATATAGGAGACGCTGCGGCTGAGAAACCCACGATCCCTTGAGTCAAACAATTTCCCCTAGCATAAGTAAGTACACTCATAGGGAAGTTTACTCATTCAGTCACTCAGTGACTGCAAGAGTTGGAAGCAATGTTCGAGTCCGTCCCTATCCCTGTCCGATCGAGGGCTACGATCAAAGCTGCGAGCTGAGTGCCATGGGAGCTTTACTCTCTCCTCTCGGGGTAAAGGTTAAATTGAATTCTAGTAAATTGACCCATCCGCCGGAGTGGGGTTGTTTGCCTGCCGGCACTGGCCCCTTCAAATATTCGCCGCACTTGGAAAAGTTTTGGGGCCAAAAAACCGCAGCAAAAGTGGCAGCAGCGGCTCCAACTTTAGCTGCTATTCCTACCGCTCTCCCCCACATCGAAGTGCATGTCAATACTGCAAGCGCGCAGTATGGGAGGGAGGTGGTAAGAACAGGGACAGGACAGGGACAGGGACAGGGACACATGCATAACTGTATAGCTATAGCTGAAGATTGTGTGGAGGGGGTCTCGTCTCGTCTCGTCTCTTCTGTTTCTGTTTCAGTTTCAGTTTCAGCCTGTGCATATGTCTTAATTTTTGACCAAAGTTTTCCGGATACCCTCTTCAATCCTAACTCCCTAACAAAACCCCTCGCCACCTCTTGCCCCATATCCATCTCCGTCCTGGACAAGCTGTTTTACTGCCTTCCACTGATGCTGCTTCTCTTGCTGCTGTTGTTGTTGGTGTTTGAAATAAACTTTAATGAGTTTTCTGCTTTTCAGCCACAAAAACCACTTAACCGGCACATATGCATGCTAGGGGTAGCGAAGGGGCGGTAGCTGTACAAAACTTTAGCCAGCATGGAACATTTTTGGCCAAGTTAACATTGCATATACTCGTCGAGAGACAGGCAAGGCAAGGCAAGGCAAGGCACGGCAAGGCAAGGCAATACGCCCCAGCCACCCCCCCACCAAACACAGACTCACACATACATATTTGGGGTTTTTAAAATATAGTGCTCGTACCCGTACTCGCTAGTCGTTGGGTAGCATTGTGGAGTATGGCAGGGACAGGGACAAGGAATACGTACGTATAGGCGGAGAAGGAGCTGGCTGGGGTTGAGCTGGCTAGAGATCCCAGGCAATGACCAGCGGCTGGTTGGCTGGCTAGCTGGCTCGCTGGCTGGCTGGCTGGCTGCATGGAACCAAACTAAGTGAGAACGAACATCAGATGTTGGAATATCAACCTAAGGGATACCCTACGCCTGCTGCTACCTAAATAGATTTTGTAGAACCAAAGACTAAACAATACCAAGATGTTGCATTAGAAGCAAAAACGCTCGTTAAATTTTCGTTTGACGCTTCAGGGTACGGGAGCGCGGGGCTATTTCTTAAGTAGCAAAATGTGAAGTCCTTCACGACGGAAATAGGTCCAGAGACGGATTAGCCCTTAAACAGAAAAGGCATTTGCCTAGGGCCCCCGATTCTCGGGATAACAGAAAATTGTTTGAAAAACAAAACTCCAAATAATGAATAAAAATAATATAATAGCCACCGAGAAAAATACAAAATAATAGAAATAAAACATAAAAGTTACAAGTTTTTATTTCAAATGAAAATGGTCATGAGTCAGCGCATTGATGCTCGAACATTCTCGCTGACGAACAGTCGAAGGCGTCGCAAAGCTGGGGTCGCGGCCAGAGACGAGGCATAGCCGAAAAGAGAATTGAAACCCCATTCGCTTTCTCTATCCATGAGGCGCACTGATAACCCTTGCCATAGAACAGCTTTTTGGTCGCTCATGCAGCAAGCATCTTGGTATTGTGTAGTCTGTTTCGTGTCCGCGTATAATGTCTTCGTTGAGAGAGAGGCAGCCAGGAGAGAGAGAGAGCGACAGAAAATGCCGATCGATGACTTGTAACAGGTTATCTCTCTCTCCCAAGCCAAAGCCACTCGCATACGCATATGTACACTTAGGCATGGCAGTCTGTGATCGAACAAGTGGACTCCCTGAAAGTGCTGATCCCTGGTAAAGAATCAAGCTAAAATTGTTTAACTGATGTGAAAATGCTTATATGTAAGCATTCGGACTCATATTATTATACAATCGAATCATGAAAAATTCCAACTGCACAGAACAGACCAGAGACCCCTTCCTCCACACATTAAAGGGTATTCAAAATTGCAGCTAAAAATTTGAGCGCATGTAAATTTTTGTGAGGCAACAGCGACAGAGGCTGTAGAAAAACGAAGAAGACAGTGATGGAGATGGAGAAAGGGAGAAGGGGTTGGGGTTGGTATGGGCAGACAGGAGGCAAGCAACCGACATTTATGGCCGGTAAATTTTTCGCTTAGTGCTAACCAATCAACTGCGGAAAGTCCTGGCTGCAGCCTCAGTCCCCAGTCCAGAAAGGTCCTGTTCAGTCCAGTATCCAATACCACTTCCATTCCCTGCTCAGTGGCGTGCAGTATTATTCTGGCATTTCTATTTATTTGCTTGACTTTCGTAAATTTAATTTCTACCTAACGATGGCATGTCATATGAGTAATGCATGCACTTTCAGACCATTCTGCCGCTACTGCTGCTCTCTTTGCTAGCATTCAAATTGTCTACTGACTCAACGGACACACTGCATACAGTCTAATAAAAGAGTCATTCACTGTACGTACGGTCGGGATTCGGATACGAGCGGAACGAAACGAAACGAAACGAAATGAAACGGAATGGAACGGGAGTAGGTCTGCGTGTACGTACTGGAAGGTTGTGTCATGGTCGGTCAGCATTGTCAAAGTTTTATGAGTGGTCAAGCTCGCGCATTAGAAACGTCTTTCGTTTAATTACATTTGCAGCACATTCAGCACAGCACGGATACCCTTCCTTCGCTTCGCTGACAGCAGTGGCGTATTAGGCCGAAAGAAGAGTAGCCAGAGAGCGGATTTCTGTGCATTTTTTTTAAGAATATATAGTTTTATATTCGTGCATGTATGCATGCACCTTTCTATGAGGTTGCTCTTAGACATTTTTCATATTTCTCTTTTATTTATAACTAAAGCCCTTACATAGTTTTTCATTTGGGTTCTTTACTGCTTTAGGTCATCATTCGCTTTACTCAGAGGGTACTGCCACAGTCACTGCCACCTGATTCGTGTCCATATGTACATATCTCTCGGTGGATATTCCCCAACCGCTGCAACCTCCCACAACTTCTTCACTTTTTCGTTTTTTTGTTTGTTTGGCGTTTTTTTTTCTTTTTGTTGTCAGTGTTGGCCCTGCAATTACTTTGTGGCCAAAGCCAAAAACTAAATGTGAACGCGACGCAGCTGCCGTTAGCATAAAGTAATCAAAAAAGTTTTGCTTTATTGTGGGGCAGCACACTCATCATCATCATCATCATCATCATCATCATCATCACCACTGAAGCAGCAGAAGTGTTGCCTTTCTATATCTGAAATAAAAAAAATACTTCTACTACTGCTACTACTATATAGTGTGGCTCCTTTTTCTCCTGTACAGCATGTACTTGCAACCGTTGTTTGGTTGTGGCTGCAACCTCGTGGCAGCGGAGACATCAACCTTGAGCCCAACCGAATGTCCAAATGCAATAAAAAATTGATAACTTTTCTTCTCTCTCTCTCTTTTTTTTTTTTTCTTTCATTTTCATTAATTTCATTTTTTGTATTGTTTTGCGGGCAACAGTTACACAGTGACGGCAAAAAGTTAATTGTACAGTGACTAGCAGCAGCAGGCAGCCAGCGGCAGCCACTGAATAGAAGAACGAACAGGCATCCTTATAAGACAGAGTATAGAGTGCTAAAGGCCATTTGGTATTATTCGCACGTAATTCGATGAAATTTTAATAATCCAGCTACGAAGGTAATAAAGAACTTTTGGACATGTGGGCTGAAGGCCGTTTCCTGTCTCTGTCTCGGTCTCTAGCTGGCTCTTTCACGTGTGCTGCTTCGTGTGCTTCGATTACAGAATGAGAGAGAGAGAGAGAGAGAGAGAGGAGAAAATCATTGAAGGTATGCAAGACTAGTAATGGGTTTTGCTGCTGGACTAGGGGATCGTAATTATAGTTTGGTGGGGGAATGATCACTTTACATTATGTAGAAAGAGAATAATCCCTGAATTTGTAATTAATAATTGCTTTACAGGGCAAGCCCCAAGTCGATTCTTGCAACACTTGCTCATCGCTATGTGTGCACCTGGGCTTGACACCTGCAGCTCTGCAGCCCACAGACGCAGCAGCAGCAGCAACACACATCCAATCCAAGCACACACGCTCTCTATCCCGTATCCCGTATCCCGTACACTATTGAACAACCTGATTGGGCTTTTGACTTGATTTCGAATTGATTGCAATTGCAATTTAGCTCGACTGCAGAGAGAGAGAGAGAAAGAGAGAGGGCGAGGGCGAGGCAATAGCGGAGTGCGGAGAGCAGACCTAGAGAGCGTGGGAAATTAATTAAAATTACTTACTGACTCGCAAACATTTCACTTGATTTCTCTATATTATTGTGGCGCCAATTAATTTGCTTAAATTTTCGTGCCAAACACAAAACAGGGGGAAATGCTAAAAATTTAATTAAAATCGAGCAAACAAACAAACATCGGCTGGCTGGCTGGGCTGGCACTCTTCTCTCTGTTGGCTAGTTAGAGGCACAGACGCAAAGAGTCCAGGACCAGTCACTCGGAAACTCGGAACTGTGAAGGTCTTCAAAAACTTGCACCGCTCCTGCAGCTGTACCATCCTGCAGCACTCCTGCCACAAGTGCAGTGCAAACACATGACGCATACGCCGTGTGTGCCACGACGATGGCGGCCCAAAAAAGCGAATTTCATTTGTGGCAAATGGCAGTGGCAGCAAACTAAATTGCTCTAAAGAGCCAAACAAGAAGCAACTTGAAAACGTTTCAGGCCAAGACCAATCTCGGTTCGGTCAGGCAAACTCCACTGCTCCACAGTCAACGCCATTGCCATCGCCATCACCGTTCCTTCCGCCATCCCGCCATCACAGAATCTCAGCTCTCAACACTTTTTTTATGTCCCCCCCCCCCCCCCCCCCCGACCATCGCTCTCTCTAGGAAGAGGCGGGAAGGCACTGCCAGGACCCTGTTTGGCCAGTCCACTTCCTTGGTCTTATTAAAAGTTGCAGAGATTCTTGTGTTTACCTAGCAGAAATGTCAAATCAAATGGAAAAATGTGAAAATGGAATGCATGCAGTTCGCTTGGAGGGAGGGGGGCAGAGAGTTCAAGTAGCGGGCTCTGTGCTGGCGTCTGCATTTGCCAGCTGCTTTTATGTCATCAGGTGCCTGAGAATGGAGCACGACTGTACGTGTGCTTAGCTCTACAAATTAAGTAGTTAATTAATCTAAATATGAGATTCTTTTGCTTCATTTTTGCTTCATTTTGCCGAGTGACTGGTCTTCGGCTCAAAGAGAGTCTTTTGAATGGCATTCGATAGCTGTCATTGAGTAGTGCAAAAGTTGCTGTGAGCTCTCCCCTTGAATGAAATCGAACATGAAATAAGACTCCTTGCTTGTCAAATGTAACTTCAACCCCAAGTGGCAGAGGCTGAGGCAGGGGCAGGGGCAAGCTGCCACGTGTTTCCACGATGCTGGAAACTGGAATGTAAACAGAAAACGTAAACAGACCGGCATGTGGAATCCACCGCATGGTGAAGACCGACAAACGAGGACACGACGACACACGATGGCCACACGTCCAGCCGAGCAGCAGGACGAGGCTGCGACGCGACTGTGTTCGGGCCGAGAGGTCCTTCGGGCGGCCCAGAAACTGTTGCATGGGCGCAGGCGCCGATGGCAAATTTTCGGCACGGCAAAGCAAACAGAAAGCGAGCCTTAATGCCGCCAAATTGTTTCACAGCCAACGGCAGCCCATCAGGCCGCAGCACGAAGGACGCCGAGGAACGAGCACACCAGCCGAGTGGCCTTCGTGTCCTGGCGGCGGTGGCCGATAGCTGGGACCGAACGGCAAGCGCCGAGGCCATCGCGAGTCCGTTCGAGTAAGGCACGACTCGGGAGTTATTGTGCCGCGGCGGCAGCAACAGTTTTGTTTGAAACGTCAACACGTGCGGTAGTCCTTCTGGTAGTCCTCTTGCTGCTCCTGGCAGTCTTTGGCACTCTTTTGGTCCTTTCGACCACTCGTAGAACGCGTCAGAACCGTCGCGTGTTTCGCTCACAGTTTTAGCGCGAATTTTTGTTGCAAGTGCAGGCGCTCCCTGGTCACAGTCTCAAGTGTTGGCCATAAATAAATTATACATTGATTTAGCAAATAATTTTTGTTGTTTTTGTTCCGTGCCGCCGCGCCTAATCCCCGCCAGAAAGCCACAAAGAGAACAAACGAGCGCGCCCCCGAACAGGCCATCAAATTAATCAAATTAAAAGGTAAAGCCAATGAAATTTCACGGGAGCGGGAGCGGGAAACCTAATCAGCGGGCGAACTGTGACGGCGGGGTGTTGGAATTTTTGTCAAAACCAAATTGCAACCGCAGACGAAACGCTCCACAGGCAAATCAAAGCGAAGCGAAGCCCCAAATCAACGTAATTTGTGCTCATTATAATCAAACAAGCCAGAGTCAGAGTCAGAGCCACAGCTAAAGTCAGTGCCAGAACACACATTACACCCAGACAACCACACACACATGGCAACATATCGGTGTTGCCTGGTAATTTTCATTAGCCAACTCCGCCAATACCTCCGCTCCTCTTTCCTTCCCACCCACAAAGGCATCACAAACTTCAGTGCTTCAGTGCTCCAGTAGGGCGGGGGAAGCGAGCGAGAACCAAAGACAAAGCCAGCCGTTTGTTGACTAATCGTTTCTCGATTGCATTTTAAATGCCAACTTTGAGCGCCGGAAACGGAAGTGCATTCAAACAGGGGAGCAGCAGCAGTGGCAGTGGCAGAGGCGGATTTCGAACAATCCAACAATCGAACAATCCAAATCCTTACACAGGATCCATTCATCCTTCTTACAGCTCTCTGGAACTCCAAGTGATTTTGCATTTTCCCCCCCAATTTTTGCCATGACAATCAATATTTCATATTAACTTGCATTTTAAGTGGATGGAAATTGGCAGAAAATCGGAGTAAAACTTTGATGCAAAACTCTAACATTTGTGTGTGTGTGCCAGGGACACGGGGCTAAGGAAAAGGAAACCCTTAAGCTTTTCCCCGAAAAGATTTTGTCTTCAGAATGGAAATTTTATGCTAAGAATTGATTCTGTTTTTAATGTGCTTGAATTTGGAAACGATCTGTGTGGGGATTGTTTCTACAAGTCTTTCTATTTAAAGATTCCAGTGTAAATTTTAACGAATTATTCTGTTTAGTGACAAATACTAGGAATAGGAAAACATCAAAACATCAGCAGTAGGTTAATGGGCCTTGAGCCAGGGAGCCTATCACCCAGGGCGATTAGCCTACAATTATACAATTTATTATAAATTTATTGTGTAGAACTGGTTCTGTCTGATAGTCTGCCGATAAGAGCAGCTACACTGGAAACAATTCCATTGACGGCAATTATTGTTTAATTGATGCGGATTAGTGCTGGCGGGAGGGAAACTCCTGCCCGATGCGAATGCGAATACGAATATTTATGGCAAATATATTTCATCAAATTTTCATCAATCAAATGGCCAATTTTTGGACAAACAACAGTTCCCCCCGTGGCTTGCATCCCTTGCCACGCACATGATACTCGTATATAATATTTTTGGTTGCAACACGAAAAATGGAAGGAGAAAATGGCACAAATATTTACCAGCAATTTCCCTGAACTGCGGCGCCATCAACATCATCAGGCCGGCTGGCTGGCTGGCTAGCTGGCTGGCTGGCTGTCGACAATAAAATCATTCTGGCAATTTATTTGCAGATTTTTTCAGCTCTTGCTCCTCTGCTGTATGTTTTTTTCCGAGTACCAAAAAAAAACAGCTACAAAACGAAATTAATAAAAAGAAATGTTCATAAAAAAATCTCCACAGTGCACATGTGGGGAAAGAGTTTCCTGCCTGTCCGGGACTCTCAGGCTCAGGCTCATGCATTCAGGCAGTATGCAAGTCCTGGCTCTGGTTCTGTGCCTCCCGTTGCCGTCACCAATCAAGCTTCACTTCATTCATTTCCAATCCATTTAATTGCATAGAGATTAGACAGTTTAAAGTGTTCCTCCAGTATGGTTTCGTTTTGGCAAGTAAATTCGGAGAATGCATCCTAAAAGTAAGCAACCAAGACGGAAACCAGGTGTTCAAAGATGAGCAAAATGAAATTGTTTTGTTTGCTCTGGCCAAAATAATGATCGTATTTAATAAATCCCTTTACTCTCCTGAGAACTTTTTGGGTATACAAATATTAATGACATTTTTTTCTGACCGAGAGTTTTATATAATTTCGTAGTTGCATTTATGGATATTAATTCTATCATACTATGTATGTAAATATTTTGGCGAATGAAATTATATTAAATGTGCATTTCTAAAAGAATATCATCAAATATTAAAATCAAATTAAATTATTTAAATCGAGCCTTAAAAAATGTCTGCCCACTGGTTTCCTCCTGAATGCTTTGGGAATGCAAAATGTGACTGAATTTTTGATTTTGTATCGGATTTATGGATGACCAAAATTTTACTGATGAATTTATTTCAAAGCAACCAAACAAATTAATTGAAAATGCATTTTAAACATTCCAGAGAACAGTTTCTAACAAGACTAAGCAAATCTTGAATCTAAAAATACTCAAATGTTGAAACTTTTTAGAGAAATTTGTTTCCTTTTAATTTTTTTTTATTATTTGCTCAGGAAATAGTTGTTTTCTAAAATATATTTATTTGCTTAAAACCAAAGTTTTTCCTATACATCACAGAGGTCTCTTAAATGCAGCTCTTTCGTAGAAAAATGGTCTACACATTTTTGTTTGTCTTCAATTGATAGAAAGAATTCATTCTGAAATTAAATTCTTTTCCTCAAGTAGCTTTTTCCGGTACAAACCTCTCGCAAGATTTCTATCAATTGGAATGTCGCTTAATACAGAAAGGGAAAACAATTGATTTGACAAACTCCAATGCTTCTTTCCCACACCCCTATTTTGTGTGTGGAAATCTATCCCTAATTTTGCGGGCAAATTGCAACATGTCTCAACCCACGTCTAGTGCGCGGGATCCCTCTCCTACTATGTGCCCCACTTCTGGTCTGTTCCCTCCATCTATTAACCATTTTACCCTCTGCCTGCCTGTCCCTCTGTCTTGTTCGCCATTTGCGTGTTCATGACGCAACATTTGCGGTTGTTTATGCTTTTGAGGTCGCATTTCGTGGTTAGCCAATTGTTATGCGCATTTTGTTTAATTGCACACACGCACAGATCCACGGACACAGACACAGATACACACTACACACGCACAGAGTGTCGTGTGTGTGTCCTGTTTGTGTCCTGTTTGTGTCGTATGGTGTGGTGACATCGCCATCGTCCTGCTCCGTTTAGGTGTTAATATTTCAATTAGCAGCCGTTTATGTTTACGTAGCGAGAGGAATGCTCCCGTGTAATGCTCCACGCAACTGTTACGCCGAAAGTCGTAACGGAACGTAATACGCCTGGACATGCCACACCGCCCGCATGTGGCACAAGTGTATTTGTGTGTGTATTTGTATGTGCTGTTGTATTGCGGTGTGTGTCTAATGTCCCGACTAAGTTTTACAACTGATTGCGGCTGAGCAGCACTTAACGAACTGAGATTGCAGCAGATTTTTATTATGATTGCGTTCGTCTTCTGTGGGTAGGGGTTGGGGGATGGCAGCCATGGCAACTCTAGTACGCGACTGAAGCCCTAGTCTGATTGAAAGGGAACTACAAAGAGTCTGAACGGAGAAAGAGTATAATAGATTAAAAGTGCTGCTCGATATGCCAACGAAATCGATACGAATCTATTGAATATTCTGGATGGGGAGATAACAGTATCAATTTATCCATTTATCCTCCTATTCAGATACCATTCCTGCACGTCCTGCTGGCATGTCCCAAGATCTAGCACTTATCCTGGGGGATCCTTCCATCCCATTGTGATCCAGCGCTCCCCTCAAATAGTCGCCACCAGCTGAAATTCCATTTTAATGGTGTGAAGTGCAAACAAACAGAGGGAACAGAAACGGATAATAAATCAATTGAAATGCCCATTGGCAATGGGATCCCTTAGGGATATTTATATAGATTTAAAAACATTTGCTTATCATTTTTTTGATGAGTAGCAGTAACCTCCCACCTCCCCCCTTCCACAGGACAGTCAGTAGGTGGGGGCAGGGGCTGGGAGAACTTTTCAATAATGAATATGCAACAGTAAATGGCCGACGACGCATCTGGTGGGTGCTGGGGGTGGGAGGGTTTGGTTTACGCTGTGTTTTTTTTTGAACATTTTAATATGCATGGCAGGGCCCGACACATTGCAAAAATGAAAAGAACAAAGGGGAAAGCTGGGGGGAAGGGGGAAAACGAAAAGAAAAACCGCCAGCGGCAAACGAAATAAATTTGTCAGCCATTGCAATATTCTTTGGGCCGCAAATGAAAACTCTGAAATGGCTCTGGACGTGGCAGTGGCTTCAGGTCTCGCTCTGGCTCTTGCTCTGGCTCCAGCTCCAGCTCCAGCTCTGGCTGTGGGATCTGGGATCTGGACCTGAATTCTGGATCTGGTCAATAAATAAATACGTAAAAGTAAAGCGTATTCTCGTACATATACAAAATACATCATGCAAAACGTATGAATGCGGCTACGAATGTGTATGTGTGTGTGTGTGCGTGTGTGTGTGTGTGTGTGTGTATGTGTTTGTGTGTATGTGTGTGTGTGTCTGTGGGCTGTCGGTCGCTTCGGTGGAAATTGTGCATGAAAAATATGAAAAGACATTTTCGTTGCCCCGCAACCAGGGCCAAAACCCAAGCCCCGAGCCTCTCCCTTGCTCCCTCTCGACTGACAATAAATGTCATTTAGTTCTGTAGCTAGGCAAGGGGGGGGGGGGATTCGGATTGCCAAAGAGGATGTTGCAGAGTTGGAGTTGGGGCAGCGGGGGATTGAAGGAAGCTGCACAGCTGCACAGTTGCATGGCAATGCCAATAAAATTTATTTAAAACAAATTAAGAATCCAATGGCCTGCAAATGATTTGTGTGGTGGAAGATCATCCGTGGCCCAGGCCCCAGGCGTAGCCGATCGTCGCCAGGAAATTAAGGCTGCAGATTCCCATATCATACCCATAAAGCCAATCAAGTTTTAATGATGCTCCTGTGTTATCCCCCCACTCAAGCAAATCTCTCACTTGAGGATTCGTAAGCTTCGTTTTGCATATGGCTTAGCTGCTGCTACTTCCTGTAATTTCACTTTGATCTGCCCTGATGATAGGTGAAAATTCATTTAGAACTCCTTTGGACACGTTTTTTGGCCAGAGTCTGTCGTGTGTCTCCACTGTGCACTGTCCACTGTCCACTGCTGTCTCTGGCAATTAACTTTTAAACATTGAGCAAAAACATTCGACAACAATGTGGCTGGAGATTATTCAATTCGTGTGCAGCCTTATCTAGAAATTTTACGTACTTCAGGCATTTGTCACACAGTTTACACATTCGCCACACATTTTACTTTTATTTTATTTTACATTACTTTATTTTATTTTACTTTATTCTATTTTGTTTCCATTTTAAATTTTAATAAGTCTATGCCTGGGTTTTATTTCGGTCTGCCTCCTGCCCTCTGCCCCTTGCCTGCTGCCCCCTGCCCACTCCTGGCTCTGTCTGTCTGTCTGCTCTCTGTGGCTGGCACAGCAAAATGCATTTAAAATTGAAAGTTTAGGCACAGTTTTTGCAGCATTCAGTATTCATAAATAATTTAGCAGCAGTTTTTGCTGGAGACTTAAGGCAGCAGCATTTCGATCAGAGCTGAATAATTTAAATGAAGCTCAAGGTGGTGCTGCAAGAGGCAGGGTAGGGGAGGAGGATCATCTTATTTACATCTTTATTTCCATATCAAGTGCCTGAAATTCCTTAGCCCAAAACGGATTAGGTTCGATCGAGTATTAACTAGAGGGGCAACCCCCCGCTTCCCCCACACAATGTATGTATGTTTGCGGCATGTGGCAACGGGGGAGGGGGGGGGGGGGCATGGGAAATTTTCAATTACGCTCATGACATGACATAAAACGTAAATTAAGGCAAAATGTCTAAAGCGGCAAAGGGCGGAGGGAGATGTGTGTGTGTATGTGTGGGGATGGAGCTGGGCCTGGGGTTGGGACTGGGACTGGGACTGGCGAGTGTAACGCTTGATTTGCTCTGACATAAGTGGCGGCGACTCCTGACTCCTGACTCCTGCCGCCTGCTGCCTTCTGTTGCTGCTGCTGGTCGCCTTATTGTTACGCCTACAACGAAGCCATTTCGAGGCATTTCTGGCATTCAGCATTCGCCATTTGCCATTTGGCTCGGCTGCTGCTCCTGCTGCTGCTCCTGCTGTGGCTGTGGCTGTGGCTGGAGGTTTTGTATACCCCGTAGTCGTATAACAAAAAGGGTATATCCCATAAGCAAGCAGTAGGGGAGAAGCAGAACAAGAAGCAGCAGAAGCAATACATTTATTAGCCTTGTAGATGCGTCGTGAATGCAGAATGAATGCAGAATGAATCATTAGATTCCACACCTTTCGTTAGTCTCTCCTTTGCTGAAACAGCAGTAGGGTTAACCCTCTCCTGGATCACTGGGTATCGTCGCAGCCGTATCATATGCCTCCTGCTCCCTACTTATTCTGGCTCATTCCATTCATATGCATGGCCCCCCGCCTCTCCGCCTCTGTCACCATCCCTGGGCTTGGGCCTGGGCCTGTGCCTGTACCCACGACCCGTGAGTGTGTTGGACAACAGCGACGAGTGCATGTTAAGTGCCTTATTATCCTGTTTATGTAACCGTGCAGTTTTGTCCGGACACAGGACACAGGACATGGGACTCCAGAGTCGGAGCCAGAGCACAGCCCTGTCGCACCCACACCCACACCCACACCCCCATCTCCACCCCTCCTTGTACACATGTAGTGTTTCTCCTTCAGTGTTTCATGTTTTATTCAGGCCTAGTTTACAAATTGTCGCAACGTGGGACGTGGCGGCCGCACCAAATGAATATTTTGAATACAAATAACTTAAAGTGGACAAATATCCAAAAATTCGGACAAAAGGAAATTTCTGCCGAAATTCCACCCCCTTCCCCGCCACCCACAGACCGTTGATGACGATGACGACGCTGAAGACTTGTTGCCTGGGCCTTTTGTCCCGACTGGTTATTGTTGTTGTCGGTGGAGCGGTGCGGTGCGGTGTGGTGCGGTGCGGTGCGGGGTCTTTGAATAAATATTTTCATTGATTGCTTTCTGTTTTCCCAGACAGCGTTTTCAAGTTCACAGGCAGCAGCCCGAAAAGGCAGAAGGGAAGCCCCAAAAGAATGAACATTTCATTTCATTGATTTCCATTGATCTTTCGCCGCTGAGATCGAGTGAATTTGCTCGTATGCGAGGGACTTGAGGCACGTAGAAAATGTTGCTGCCAACTGAATGCGAATCGCAGTTTTGTTTTAAAGTAGAATTTGCACTTTGAGTTGTGTGTAAAGTTTGACTTGATTAAGTTTCTAGTGCTACGGCGATGCATGCCACCCATGCCCCATACCCCATTTCCCATTCCCCAACCCAACCCATTCGATTCGATTCGGTTCGGTTGCGTTCTCTGTTCCACCTTCTGAGTGTATTTATCATGATTTACTTAGATTGCAAAAAACACAAACACACACACAGGCAGAGGCAGCGGCTAGAGGCCAGAGTAGCCTTGGATAGGACTCGCATTCCCGCACTCCTCCTGTCCCTGCAGTAGGAGGAGCCGCCACTCCAGCCAGGCATTGGCCGGGGCACTTTAGAGCAGGCTAATTACAAAAAGTGAAAACACAATTCATTTTGCTTGTGGTTTATGCGTTTTCTTTTCTGCCCCTGCCACTGCCACTGCCCCTGCTCCAGTCTGCTGCTGCTCCTGCAGGCACTGCTCCATTCCCCCACCCCACCGCCTTGCAGCGTTATAAAAATGTTTATGGCTGACGTTTGTTGCCATAAAAATGCGAAGTTGGTCGTGGGGAGGGGCTACCGTTGCGAATGCGATTACTTGACGACCAAAAAGGTCACTCAGCCGTGGCCATCGCCTGCCATTGTTGTGCCGTGTCCTTGTCCGTGGGTACCACTACTCCTGCCACTCTACTCACCCATCCTGAGTGTCTGTGTATGTGTGTGTGTGTGTGTGTGTGTGTGTGTGTGTGTGTGTTTGTTCCCGCCGTATTTATGGCATTGTGTTTGTTAATAACATTTGCAGCGTCGAGTGCATTCCATCTCTGACGTAATGCCCCCAGACGGTAACAGCCCAAAGGGCTGTGTTCCGGCTCCTGTATTGCTAATACAAATGCGAGTGGTCATACCGTGTAGCTGGCTGCAGTGGGGTATACCATGCACCACAAGTGCCAGATGCAACTCTGTTATGGGTGATTTATTCTGGCAATCAATGCTCGATTGTAACCTATTGGGTTTCGTGAATAAAAATAAATAGCTGCAGCCCAATCATTGCAGATAAAAGAGTAGGATAGAGTCTTAGCTTTCTCCCCTACCATTCACAGGGTATCTTTCACAGGGTGCCAGTCAGGGCCACATGCCAGAGGAGCACTTGACTTGCTTTGTTGTTCTAATTAATTTAAGTCTCCCTCCCCCTACCATCAGCGTCCCTCTATCTCTGTGCGCTTTATCCACCTCTCACTCATTTTCTACTGCTCTCTCTCTCTCTCTCTCACCTTTCTCTCTCTTTCTCTGTTTGGCTTTCTTTGCAGTACTTGGCAGTGCAATTACGCAGAATGCCGTTTGCCTTTTAAGTTTCAACGTTCGCATTGTTCCCCGGCAGCGGCAACGGCAACGGCCGAAGGCATCGCAGGCACAGTGGAAAAACTGACGTTAAACAGGCGAACAGGAGTCACCGGCTGTGGCAGCAGCAACAGCAACAGCAGCAGGAGAGACGCCTCATCCACGCCCACTTCCAGTCCGAGTTCGAGTTTGAGCTCCAGTTGCAATTGCAGTGGCAGTGCCACTGACAGTGGCAGTAAGTTACTGTGCAACTTTTGCCGGAGTCCCGTTGGCGCTGTCGTTGTTGTCGCATAACTCAAAGCTGATGAAATATGGAGCTGCTTCAGGTACTCTGCTGCACGCTCCTCCTGCTCCTGGCCCGAATGCAAGGTGAGTCTGAAGCTGCCGCCTGCTGCAAGCGGCAAGCGCGGAAGGTTCTGCGTGACACGACACGGAAATCGTGGGGGGATGGGCTCATCAATAGCTATGTAATTTTAGGTCTGCTTACACTGATTGCCATATCGATAAGTTATCGATAAGTGTTTCCACTAGTTATATTAAATATATTTTGCAAACACAAATAATTTTAATAATTTTAATTAACTTTAAAGATATTTAGCAATTAAAAATAATCGATGTGTTATCGATTTGTTATCGATTTTTTATCGAATTAAATATTTTGATTTTGTACCATTACCATGCTTGAGTCATGGTGGTTGTTGTCATCGCTGTCTGTGATAAAGTCAAAAATTGAATAGTTCCCCCCAACATGAACTCCGTCCCGTCACCCGTAACACGCCCCCGCAGGCAAATGTTGCACCTGCAACCCGTGCCATCGTGTTACCGTGCCACCTGCACTTTGGGGTCAGTGTCAACCGTGTCAACGATATGCGATATGCAAATTTCCTGCACATCAACCCGACACGAGAGCTTGCATAACTTTGCAACACCAATACCAACACGGAACAGGAACAGTGACAAAAGCAAGTTGAGCAAACAACAAGCGGAACAACATCAGCTGCAACAACGACGACAGGCCCAACGACAGTGCAACATCGAGGCACGTCTCCCCGATAAGTTGCCCCTTCTGCTTTCTGGGTTAGTTTTGCCGGGATGTCTTATCAATGCCACAGATCTGTCACCATAAATTTAACATTAATTACGAAATGGTAACCCTGGCGACACTGGTCAGCCCCCTGGCAGCCCTGGACGGCACTCAGCTCCTCTGGCAGTTAATGAGCAACAGAATAAATAAATAAATTGCAGCTGAGATAGAGGGAGAGAAGGAAAAGAGCAGCAGAAGCACCAAGAGAAGCCTCAAATTACCAGAAGCGGATGCAAGTGACCAAAAAGTTTGCACATTAATCGGGGGCTACTTAGGTCCAACTGGAATAAGCCAAGGATGAGATGGCAGGCAGAAGCAGCGGCAGAGGCCAGGGAAGTGCTTTGGTAATGAGCCTCAGCCCTGAGCCCTGAGCTGTGAGCTCTGAGCCCTGAGCTGAAGCCAATGAAACGCAAATCGATAGATGCAAATAGACAAAAGTTTTTGAATTGCCACAGATTCCCATTCAAATTTGATAAAAATTTTAATGAAATAAAACAGAAAATATTTAAAGCAGAAAAAAGAATTCAACATTTATTGAAATTTAAATTGAAATTTAAATCAGGATTTAAGAAGTGTTTTCACTTATTTTTTTGTTTAACTTCAATAAATGCACTTGGGCCAGACAAGAGCCTCCCATTCGCACCCACTCTGTAGGCTCTGAAGACAATCCCCCCACTTTCTCTTGGCCGCAAGCCCACACACTCATGAATGTTGCAACTTCTAAACATTTACTCCCAGCGCCATTTGCTAGAGGCATTTGCCACAGCGCCGCAAACTATGCAACGTCTGTGCGCGCTCTCCTAGCCGCGAATTTAAAGACAGCCTTAGAAATAACATACATATACATATACTATATATGTACATACGGATATATATATATATATATTTGGACAAATATATGGTAGAGCCAGCGGCCGCGGAGCGGAGTAGAGAAACAGAGAGAACAGGTCGAAAAAAAGGCACGAGAAATAGTAGAAAAACGAAAAACGAAAATATCATGAAGATGAAGATGAGAAAGAGGAACAAAAATGCAAAGGGGGATGCACACACACACACACCTACACAGAGAGAGAGAGAGAGAGGGGAGAGAAAGGAGAAATGCTCATGCAATAAATTCACGTTGAAATTTTGCAATAGTTGCGTCTAGCAGTTGCAGCAGTAAACGGTGGGGCAGAGAGGCGCCAGAGCGGTGCTGGCATCAAGAAATAAAACAGGCAACAGGAGCGTTGAGGAGCAATGAGGGGCAGCAGCACCACCTGCCCACCCACCAACCCACCCATTGAGTTGGCTTGAGTGGCTTCTGCCGGTTCCTGGTGCTGCTGCTTCGGCTGCTTAATTTTGCAGCGCCTCCTTCGCTTAAGTAAACTTTGCACCTAAAGGAGGAATGGCTGTGGCTGGGTGGCCTAGCAGGAGAGGCTGCAACTGGTCTGGCCTCGCCTCGCCTGGCCAGCGATAAGCAGGCCGCCTCGCTCTGCACAATTTTTGTTTGCCCCATTCGATTAAACTAAACATAAATTTCATGGACGATAAATCAGCCGTGAGCGCTGGGACAGTTCCAGGTGCAACTTGCAGCTTGCAACTTGCAACCCCTCGCGGCACGTGTGGGAAATCAAAAGAGTACGAGAGAGGCCAGAGAAGGAGCCAGAACCAGAGGCAGAGTCAGAGTCAGTGGTGAAGCTCAACTCAAGGCTTAATAAATGAATTTCCACTCACCGAAAATGCATTAAGTAATCCTCTTCATGGATAACATTTACATCCAACCACCCCCAAAAAATACGCCCCCCCTCCCCCCTTCCCGCACTATCAAATGGCAAACGCGAAATTGAAAGAACAATTTCAGAAATATGATTTTCGGCATGGCATCCTCCATGCAGCTGCTGCCGCTGGTGCCGCTGTCGGTTCGTGTCGGAAATAAACAAAATTCCAATGTGAAAATGAAATAAAAATCAAATGGGGGGAAGCGCATGCTGAATGCTCTTACAGTGCGTTTCGCGTGTATAGGACTCCGTTTCTGATTAAGTGGAGTGATCAAATTAAGAACTTTTATGGCTGTTCCCTTTTTGGAATGTCCTTCCTGACAGCAGTTTCCCCCGCTCATTTAGGATTATGCGAGAGCCCTCTTAAATGCGTTTTATCTATGCACTTTAAATATATTTCAAGTATTTCATGGCAGCTGTCGTTGGGGTTTTGTTCGCAGAGTAGTTCCAGAGTGTTTCCGTATCGTTGCAGACCTTATGGCAACTCTTTGTTCTTGTTCCTGTTTTTGTTTTTTGTTTGTTGTGCCCCAAAACTATACATAAATATACCCAAAAAATATTTGCTTCTTTTAGTGTTGCTTACCTGTGCTATACCCTTCGCCGTGCTCTGTCTCTGGCCCACTCGTCGGCTACGTAATGTGGCACGTAAGCTAACAAACATGGCTGCTTTTTGGGGGTGGTGAGTGTGTGTGTGTGTGGGGAGTGTGTGTTTGTGTATGTTGCAGGACACTTGCCGTGTTGTTGCTTTTGTGTGTGCAGCTTCCGGATGGATCTTCAGCATTTAAGGGGGGGAAGACTGCAATGACCGTAAGAACAACATTGGACCCCTGTCTGTCTGTGTTTGTGTGTACCCTCTATGTGTGCGTGTGTGTGTGTGTGTGTTAATGCCAAATTAAGTTGCTGCACGTCGGAGCATGCATGAATGCCCTCAACCCCACAAAGAGAAGGAAAGAAGGAGAAGCCAAGCCAAGCCAAGCCTCACCGCAGGCCTGTAATCCCAAAAACATTAAACTGCCCCGCGTTAGGACATTGATTTTCGCTTTTGCTTGTGGACTTTTGCCTCCGCCCCGCCCATGCACATACAGATATATCCTGCAGATATATCCACTCGTTGAGACACTGCCACAGGCTACAGTCTACAGAGTCTACAGGGTCTAGAGTTTAGAGTCTCATCATCATCTGCTGATGCTGTTGGCTCCTCGTTTATGATTTTGTGCAAATGAAAATTCAATTTGAAATGGAAATTATACTTTTTCTTTCAGTTATTTTCTCATTGTTGTTTCTGTTTGTTTGTCGTTTTAGGTTTAAGCACAGAGAAGGAGAGAGAGAGAGAGAGAGAGAGAGAGAGGGAAGGAGGGAGGGAGCGAGAGAGTTTTCTGTGTGCTGCATTTTGGAAATCGTTTCGCATTCAAACAGTAGATGGAAATATGATTGCCAAAATGTTTTCCCTCCCACATGCCACCCACCCCCCCTCGCCTGCTAAACCACCACAATACACCCGCCGTCCAGTAGGCCAGTGTTGTAAAGGGCAGGCAGGCAGCACTCCGTTTCCGACCCGACATCCAGCGCTGTTCTCGAATTCAATTTCTTGGAATTTGCGGTTCAAAAATCCCATCCACGGCACTGATATTCCAACCGTGCCAGCAAGTTAGGCGAAAGCTTAGTTGAGAACAATCCCCCCCCCCCCACCATGACACAAGTTGCAGCTTCAATTGGAGCGATGGCTTATTCATAGAGTTAATCAGACAGCGTGAAAGATGGAGCGAGGCATAGAGACAGAGAGGGCAGGAGATAGATGGAGTGTGTGTGTGTGTGTGTTCTCATGCATGGCCAATAATCCTCGGGAATGGAGACATAAAACAATGGACAAGAGGACGAGAGGACAAAGGAGTAGGAGGAGAGAATAACATAATTTCCAGCACTTAACCATGGCCAACTGTTGTCCCATTTTCATTTCCTGCCCCATGCCCAATGCCCCTTGCTTTCTTGCTCCTCTTCCTGTTGCCCCTTGCCACACGCTCAGCGGGTCATGCATTTTTCCGCTTCGCTTGTTTTCAAACTGATTTCAATCTGTTTCTGCTGTCTTTCGATCTTCCTTCCTTCACTTCACTTCAGTTCAGTTCAGTTCATGCCACATCCTTTGAATCCACACTGTCTGTCTGCCTGTCACCCACTGCCACCGCAGCACCACAGCGCCGCAGCACCACAGCACCACAGCATAGCAGCAGCACCGTTTTGGCAGTTTTCATTGTTTCATTGTTGCCAAAAGTCGTCAACGTTTTTTGTGTTTTTTTGTTTTGCTTTTGTTTTTGTTTTTATTGTCGCTTGGCCTGCCCGCCCGGTCATCGTCAGCATCATCATCATCATCATCACTCTGGCCATCAGCAGAGCAGCATCTCTGGTGGCTTTTCGTGGCATTCCGCTTTCAATTTGTGGAAGGGAAAATAAAAAGGGATACGGATACCCTTGCCAACTTCCCTCCACTCCACTCCACTCCACTCGACTCGATGAACGCTCAAGATGCCACGCCTCGCACGCTAATGAAGGGGCATTCCGAATGCTCTTTGAATACACTCATGAACGAGTCATCGGTTAATATTTGCGAATGAATGTGAGTGCATTCATATTACTCGATGGATGCACGAAGTGAATACTCGCCACGAATGTCACGATCGAGGGCAAAGTCTTCTCCGCCTTCTGTCTTCTGCTTTAATTTGGAATAATTGCTCATTTCAGCTTCGGTGTCTTGTCTCTCGTTTCTGCCCACCCCCACCCCCACCCCCAACCCCGACTTCTTACTTTTTTGTTGTTGTGTTCCTTTTCTATTCTCCTTCTTCCTACTACTATTCAGTTGCTTTCTTTCTTTCTCTTTTTTTTTTTTTTGACTGAACAATGAAAATTAGCAGGAGAAATAATCAAGTGCAGTTTTAATTTGCACAATGCCCCGCCATCTTCAAATGACTCGCCCCATTCCCCATTCCCCATTCGTCCCTCCCCCTGTTTTTCCTTTTCTGCCTCTGATCTCCACTCTCATACCCAAAGCTCATCCCCTGCCGGTGGCTGCTTCATCATCTTCTCCTGCTCGTCGAGCATTTGGCCGAAACAAAGGAATCGCAGAGACAAAGGCCCGCCAGGACGCCCGCCGCTTCTTTCTCTCTTTCTATTCTTTCTTTCAGCCTTCTTTTCATTCCACTGAATCCTTTTTTTCTTCCCTTTTCTGTAGCTATTCCTCCCCTTTCCCCACTCGTTGCTGGTCCTCGACGCTTTTCGTTTTTTTTTGTTATTTTTTTTCGTGTCTGTTTGGGTCCAGTGCGGTCACAAATAATTGGCCCGATGCCGCTTTGACGTTTAAATTTTATTGAATGGCAGCTGCAATTGGCAGTTGGCTCCTCCTGTGGCTCTGTGGCACTGTGGCTGAAAGTATTTGCCAGTTCTCATCTTTCTCTCTCTCTCTCTCTCTCTCTTACTCCCTCTCTCTTTCTCTGTCTAAGCTGGCTTAATTGTTCCCAATGGCTGGAACAATGGGCTATAATGCTGCTGGGGCTTGCTGCCGGGTCTCTGCATAATTCTTTTGCGCCCCATCGATTCAAGAAAAAAAAAACTTTGCTAATAAATGATCCCAGCCAGACATAATAATTTTCCCCTCACACACACACACACACAAGAGAGAGGGGGAAGAGTGTGTGTGCACACACACATGTGAATTATTTACGGCTCATTTGGCAGTGGACTGGGGCTAAATGGGGGAGCATAGACCCTCTGGGGTGTGTTCTCTGGGGCTAATTTGCCTTTAAAAGGGCGACAGCATTTTACGCTTAATTTGGCATTGATAAAATTTCGCCGCCCCAAAAAGACACCTGTTGTATGTACATATGTGTGGCACTGTGTGTGCCACCTAAAAGTGGCCTACACATTTTTCAACTCATGTCCCTAGCACCCCAAGCACCACTTCAGGATCCCAACGACAACAATCATAACAATAATCATAACAAAATGCGAGTGCTACAACACGGAGAGGCAAGACTCAAGTGTCACTCTGCCCCACCTACCGTACCTTCCACACAGTGGCAGAGTTAAGGGCGGAGCATTCCTTGGGTGGAAAGTGCTGCCCCGGTGCGGGAAGCGTGGGGCGTGCGAATCTGGTGGAATGCCTGACATTGATACGTCGTCAGTGCGTGCTGCTAAAATTTTATGATGTGGGCAAGAGCCAGGCGCCAGGCGCCAGGCGCCAGGACCCTACTCAAGTTGGGCGTTTGCTCAGGAAAAGCCAGTGGGGAAATGGGCCGCCCAGGTGACGGAAAATTGATGCTGTTATTGTCATCAGGCGTCGGTAGTCCGTGTCCTCATACTGCGGCGTCGTCAGGGTGCCAAAATGCCAAACGCTGTCAACTGTCATTTCGTGGGGTGCCATTGCCCATTGCCATCTCGTTCACCATCTTTGTTGCCTGCCCCTGCCACAGTCCTTGCCACCCTGCCTACCTGCCCCTGCCCCAGCCCCAGCCCCAGCCCCAATGGCAGTGTCATGTCAGGCGGCCATAATCATTGACATTCATACATAATGGACTCATTGATATTCGCTGGCAACAACAAAAGGTCAAGTGGCTTTGACTTTCTCCTCACATCCCTGTCCCCCCGTACTCCTGCTCGTTCCTTTGGGTAGCACCCACCCGCTGTGACCCCAGTGGCCCCCCAGCGCCGGACCGTTTATTGTTGTCCCAGCGTCGTTCTCGTTGGGGTCATAACAGTAATTGCCAACAAAACGAGTGATTAACCTGACAATACACTCACACACACACGCACACACACACACACACACACACACACACGGCAGGAGTCATGCACTCACACACGTGAGCACTGGGACTCGCATGCAGACACACATACAAGAATGTGTGTGTGTGTGTGTGTGTGTGTGTGTGTGTGTGTACCGCCCTTTGACCTTGCCCATGGGCAAAGCCCCCTCTCAGTTGTCAGCTGCCATTCCACTTCCAATTTTGAGTGCACTCACATCCTCCTACATTTGTGAGTGTGAGTGTGAGTGTGAGCCAGAGAGAGGGAGAGTGAATGACTTCGACTTCAACTTCAACGCTGTGGAAACAATGAAAATCCAATGAAAATTCTGCCAGAGATCTGTGCAGGAAAAGCAAAAGCAAATGCCAGCTATGAGCAGTGATCTCTGACTTAATATATGAAGGGGAAAGAGGAAAGAGGGAAGGGGAGACAGTAAAGAGAGAGTATAACCACATAAAGAGTGTTTTGTGTTCCCTATAGCACCCTCTGCAGATCCTTCAGTTGATTGCTTTGGACTCCCAGTCGCAGCAACGCCTTTTGGGGCAATTACGATTTGCCATAGCCATAATTTATGCAACATTATGCTGCATTATTAACTGATTCAATTATTGAGTGGGCCAGAGAGCGTTTTGCTGCAGTCCGGCTATTGGCCATTAAGTATTCAGAGGCTGAGGCGGAAGCTGGGACTGGGACTGGGACTGAGAGATGGGGCCCTCGCCTCGCATTGCAATGCTCGAACATAAATTATTCCTCTTGTGTGTGTTGTGTGTGTGTGTGTGTGTGTGTGTGTGTGTGTTGTGTGGGTGTGTGTGTGTGTGTGTGTGTGCTCTGTGTGTGTTTGTGGAAACAAAAACCGATTTTCGCCTTAATTGCTGGTTGCTGGGTGGCTGGGTGGCTGGGCTGTTGGCTCCCACCCGACTTTCCTCACCTGTCAGAGGCCGAGGCGCCCCAGCAGCAACATTTTTTTTGCAGCAGCAACATTCGCTTTCGTCGGGTCAAATGTCCGTGGGGCAAACAAGCAAATCACTCAAAGGGGATCAGCAAAATGTTCGTCTTGATTTTTCACAGACCCCCTCCCCTCCCCGCCAACAAATGTTTTGAGTCGGGACATTGGCAGGCAATGGAGAAAGGAAGAGAAAGCACTAGAAAAGTTGCTGCCAACAAATCTTTCAAGATGTTCCTGCTAAAGTTCCAGTTGCAGTTCTTAAAGATGTGAAACCAACACGGGGGCGGAAGGATACCCTTTAATCCATGGCAGACTAAGAAAATCCTTTCCCTTGGCTGCTCTTCCTGGCTTTAATCAAAGGACTATCCCAAGGATGTTTCTGTGGCCCATTCTTTGGCTTCCTTGATTTGCCTTAAATTAATTTGCCCCTGGGGCAGGCATAAACGAAGAAGAAGCTGCCCAAATGCAAATTAAATTCGTTTATTTAATTTGTCTGCCTAATGCCCCTATTCTGCCCCCTGCCACCCCTGCCACCCCTACCCCATCTGCTGACTGTCTTTTCTTTCTTACCGCACATACACACACAGATTGAAGTTTGCTGCAGGTGCAGGTGCAGCGGCAGTGGCATGCGTGACGAGACCAGCAGTCAAAGCCTAAGAAGAGGCTTTCACAGGCATGCCACTGCCACTGCCACTGCCTCTGCCCTGCCTTTCTCCTCTGTTGCACGTGCAACTTTGTGGCTTTTCAACGCCTTGGACCTCCCTCTCCGTGGCTGAGTCTGAGTCTCAGTCCAAGTCTCAGTGTGTGTGTCTTTTGAGGCAGTTAGAAGCTAAATTAAAATTACAACTTTTTGACTGCACGTTGACGATGCCGTTGCAATGCCGATATCGATGTCGATGCCCATGCCCCTCCGTACCTTGTTGTTGCCGCTTTGCGTGTGGCACAAAAAAAAAAAAATAAAAATAGAGAAGTAGAAAAACTGCAAAAGAAAAGAGAGCAAAGAGTGCACAGAGTGCACAGAGAGCACACAGAGAGCAGAGGCTTCTCTTGCCTAATAAAATTGGCCCCAAAGTACGTTTTGTAAAAATGCCAAAAATTTTGCTCGAGAAATTTCTCAACTTCCGGCACGAACGAGTCCAAGGAGATGTGGTTGTTTTTGATACCCTTTCTACAGGGCATTACGATATGCAGCATATTTATATATTCTTCAGCATTACTTATCTGTCATAGGAACAACCGCAGGGGAGGGGACACTATACTATAGTTTCCACACAGATCGTTAGATCTGCCTGTACCCTTAAGGGTATTCAAAACGCTGGTCGTTTTTCCCCCCTGGAAAGTTTTCCCCAAGTTTTTGCTCCTGTTTGTTCACAGGATTCGCATGCAAAGCATGTGTAAAACTGAAGCATCGACTGGCTGTCCCTGGACTGTGCCGGGAACGTGCCGACGTCATCGTCATTGGCCACTTTGGGCTGAACTCGAACAGTCTCGACTTCCTTCCCTGGCCCCGATATGCTTCGTTGGTCAAATGTAATAGCAATGCGATTTGATTTTCAAGTGTCTCTCTCCAACGAGATCCTTCGCCAGACTAAAACTGATGCCACAAGGCGAGGAGTCGCCCAAATGTGGCACCTACACGCAGCATACACCAGCAACTGCAACTGAAATCGAAGAATTCTGAAATCCTTCTGCCTTAAAGACCAACCAAAAATACTATTCGATGGTACAGTTTTCGCCTTCCTTTTTGCTGAATTTATTTTAAATTTTGCACAACCTTCAGGCCTCGACTTAAAGCGACTCTCGACTCTGGCCTCAAACACAATCCTTTTGTGAAAATGAATAGCCAGCAAGGTCTCACCCAAATACAGGGCAGGGTGGCAGGGGGTCACGGGGCTGGACCCAACGAAATGGCAAAAAAATTGGCATAATTTCCTTGGCTCGGTAACAAATCAAGAGCATTCAAGGTGCTTTAGCCACATTAGCGCCACCTGTGTGCGCTTAGATGAACTAGCCTATCCGCCTCATGTTCCATGTGGCCTTTGGTGGGGGGGGGGGGGGGGGGGGGGGGGGGGGGGGGTGCCATGTGGAGGGGTGTGTAATGTGATTTTCAGTAGTCAGGTCTGAAAAATCAGCAGACATCGATTTCTTTTGAGCCGTCGTCGTTGTCGTTGTTGTCGTTGCCATGAAACGAAACACGAAACGAAATGAAATGAAACTGAAACGAAAACGAAAATAAATGCCAATGGCTCATTTATCATGGCTCACAGACACAGTGGCACACACACACTGGCGCACATGGAAAGGCTTTAGCTTTAGGCCAACATGGAGGCACAACAAGTGTAGCATACTTTTCAGCGCTCCCGCCCGCAGAACAGCGAAAAATGTGCCACGCGGCTAATGAAGAATGTGTGTTCGATGCACAAACTTTTGCAGCAGCAGCACAGCACCAGCACCAGCACCCAACCGACATCACACATCACAACCGCCCCTTCCAGTCTCTCCCACCAGCCACCGTAATGATGATTCCCAGAGAATGGCCAAATGTTTGGCCAACATTTTGGTATGTCCCGGCGAGAAATATTCAAGGTTCCGCCCCACCGCCCCGCAGCAGACTTTAATGAGTGTCACAAAGTGAAAGAGAAAATCCAATTGAATGCTGGCATCTGCTGTGTGTGTTTTGTGGCGAGAGAAAAGCGGGAAACGCGCAGAAAATGCGCTGATTGGCATTCATTTGATGATACATATCTGCATATATGTACATATGAGTGAAGATATAGCCATGAATACTGTCTGGATGGATGAGATATCCCTGTATGGGATTCCGATCTTGGCAGCATTCATTTTGCAGCAAGCATTCGCTGGCTTGGTCCAGTGTCCCCTCAATCTAAGGTGGGTATCTCCCCCGTTACGGTCACTCACTTTCAAGGCAAATCTAATGAATACAAATGAATACACCCAACTTGAACGCTTCTCTGGAATCCTCTGCTCTCCTTTGGCCCACTCAGCGGTCGAGACTCACTTGAGAATCTCTCGAGCTCGCTCGCCTGGCTGCATCCTGGTCTAACTCGAGAACAGAGCAATGAAAAAATGGAGAAAAAATGGGAAACGAAAATGGGATAAAATAGAGTTGGGGATACCCTAGGAACAGGGATGTAGGTCTTAGAGTTTAGAGAAAATAAATGAAGGAAGGGCTAACCTGAAAGAAAATCTATTCCTGGCTATTCTTTCCAGTGAGAATACAGGATACATTGGCATACTATGGCAATAGCCCTCCTGGACGCTGCACTGTCGGAATACACGGCAAATGCCAAGCCGCAACACGCTGGATGCCCATTCTAAATGGCCGCAACGAAAAGTGAACAGCAGTTCAGGGTCCAGGACGAGGACCAGCAACAGCAACTGCACTAGGAGCAGCAGTAGGAGAGGGATTCACCGAAAAGAAAGAGCAGGACAGGACAGGCCAGGCCAGATTACAGATGGCCAAGTGAAAGTTGAAATTGGTGGCAACACAATGAACGGCGTGGGGCGGGGTGTGCGCACGGGGCACGGGGCATGGGGCAGCGTGTACTCGAAGTTTGTGCACCCATTTCCACTTAGACTAATTAACGGCGCCGTCACTTGGATACTCTGGGTTGTCCTTCCTGCTGCTTCTCTCCTTTCAATCCTTCGACAAGCCAAAAAAGGCAGCAACAATTCCGACTCTTTCTCTTAGCCACTGCTCTGCTGCTGCTGCTTCTGCTGCTGCTGCTGCTGCTCCTGACTCTGCGGTCATCCGGTCACTCAGCGTTCTGAAGACAGTCGTGCGACATCATTAAAACTCTTTAGAGGGTGGCTGGGTAGCGGTAGGGAGAGATGATGGGGCGTGTGCGAGTCCCTGGAAGTGACACCAAAAATGGGCTCGCTTTACTTTTCACTGTTTGCTCTTTTGCTGGCAGCATTTGGTAGCAACAATTTGAGTGCTTGCAGCCAGCCATCCAGCTGCTTTCTGTGGAAAGAAAATGCAGCCCACCTGCAGCATGGCATTGGTTGTGGTGTGGTGTGGTCTCTGTTGGTGCTTGTATGGATGCAACGCCGCCCGAAAGTATGCAGCGGAATATTACTTCCCTCCTGCAGGATCCAAGGTATATTTAATGCTAGGAGAGAGAGAGCGTGAGACAGAGTGTGAGAGTGTGTGCCACACTGCCACACTGGTGGCAGAACTTACCTTATAATTGATATACCTTGTGAATGGTATATGCAGGTATGCCATGTGCTGCAACCCAAATGAGTAGAATGGTATGGGAGGCAACTTGACAATAATGAGTGCAACAGCAGCAACAACTTGCCAAAGTTTAAGTGTAAAGCAGGGGGGAGGTGGTGCCCGCTCTGGAGTTGTGCTCTCGGAAGCAAACAAGCACTGTCACTCAGTTGTTAGCTCACACACCGCCTCGTGGGCCCTTGTAATATGCGACGCTTGTCTTGCGGTGGCTTCAGCAGCAATTTCGAACTCAACGGTTTTGTTGTAACCGCCTGAAGATGAGGCAGGAAAAAAATAGGGGGGTTTCGATCGTAGAGCTTTG
>JAWNNB010001276.1:0-14551 GCA_035043285.1 Drosophila subsilvestris
ATGGAAAAGCCAGGGAGAATCAGTTTTACGCACAGGAATTCCAGTTCTTGTTGAGCCTGGACTATGAAATGTTCCGACGTAAAGATTGAGTCCACTGCAATGAGGACCCCTCCTCCACGTCGAGACGAACGGTCATTTCTAAAGATTGTGTACCGACCTGCCAAAACTTCGGAACTAAGAATGTACGGCTTTAGCCAGGTCTCGGTAAACACAATAACGTGGGATAGACATTGCGCCGCCGCGCCCGCCGCCGATTTTTTACTTTTCTGACGCGCCGCCCCGACTCACGAAAATTTAGGCGCGGCGGCGGCGTTCGGCGTCATACATTTTTGTACAGATTTAAGCATATTATCCAGCACCGAGAAATCGAAAATTTATGTTAAAGGCCTTTAACATATCGGAAAAATTTAAAATATATCGTATAAAGTTGCAAAATAGTCGCCTCGATTTATTCGAATAATTCTCATGTCTCATCTCCCATGTTCCCTTGCAAACTTATAAAAACATTAACAACACTAATGACTTGCGAAGTAGTTTGGTGGACAAGAAAAATGTTTCTCTTAAAAACTCGGTCCCAACTAGGTGGCACAGCGTTTTAGCTATGCTACACAGTCTTGGGTGCCAAGGAACTGCAATTAATAAATTGCTCACTAGCAGCAACAAGATTGATTTAATACTATTAGAACCAGAAGTACAGCTTATGTATAAACTACGCGACTTCTTGCAAAAATTTAAAGACGCTGTTAATATTCTTTCTGGAAATTTGTATTCATCAATAAGCCTTGCGTTAGTTATCAGAACAGAGATCGTCTCAATTTTGGGTGAAGCTGAAAGCAATGAACCGCTTTCATTGTTTGAAATGAAAAATAATATAAAGAGTAAATTGGATTCGAGATTCCCAATATCAGATATTCTAGTCTGCGCATCCTTGCTAGATCCGCGATTCAGCTCACTAGATTGTGTGTTAGAGTACTGTAAAGACCAAAATTTAACTAAATCTGATTTTTTTGTTAAAAATGTTTAAAGAGCTGGTTGGCGATGTACAACAAATTAGCGATCAGCAGGATAGTTTAAATGAATCTCCATCTGTATGCAAAATATTAAAGCTGGCTCAGCGCCATTCTACAAATACCAAAAATAGTAATTTGGAAGCTGAATGCCATCTACTTTTAAGTTTGTCCTCATGCGAAGACGTTTTAAGTTTCTGGAGGGAAAAGGCATCTGCAATGCCATTATTATCTATGCTAGCAAGAAAAGTGTTGTGTATTCCAGCAACGAGCACACCCAGTGAGCGAGTCTTTTCTATAGCAGGTCTAACAATAACTCACAAACGGTCGCAGCTCAGTCCTCACAACGTTAATAAAATTGTGTTCATTCATGACAACTATGATTATTGCAAAGAAAACTTATCTTAATTAATTATTATTTTTATTTTTTTTTTACTTTGCAAAAAGAAATACAGATCTCAATTTATTTATATATGATTTAATTTGTTTAAACTAGTCAAAAATAAAGGAAAAGACTTCAATTTATATATTCGTATGGAAATTCCATGAAGGATTACTATTAATTTGTTATAATTTTTTTAATTTTAATTTTGTTTGAATAAAAACATGAAGTGATACTTTTTTACGTTAAAAAAAAATTGTATTTATTTATTGTTTACGCCGCCGCCGCCGACAAATTAGACGGCGGCGTACGCCGCCGCCGCCGCCGAACAGTTCGTCGACTAAGCCGCCGCCGCCGAAACTAACATAGTCGGCGTAAACCTCTAACGTGGGATGAGAATGCGAGACTCTCAAGAAAAAGAGTGCTGAGCTTACTACGCAAGCCTCTAGCATTCTGGTAGGTAACTAAAAGTGAAGAAGTTAGTTTTTTGGATGGGTTGAAATCAGAGCTCGCAAATAACAGTCGACCGTTTGTTGTTGTCCGAAAATAACTGTTATTTCAGAACCTTTTAGCAAAAAGTCACAGAAGAACCGTTCCCATCGGCTCTCGAAAAAATCGGTCTTTGCTCAACCAAAGACCGGTTTTTTTGCTTCCCTTTTGCTCTGCTCATTCGCGGACCGTTTTGTCGCTAGCGAAGAAAATAAAAGTCTTGCGTTTGTATGCAGCTGCAGACACTACAAAAACAAAATATGGACAAAAAAGACTGTTTACGCTGAGCCCTTTATTGTTCTGCTCTTCTGGTGACTCTTTATGTGCGAGCGCCAGTCGGATCGCTCTCTATGAGTTTGTTATTGAAAGAGCATAACACGAACAGCTTAACTGAGAACCATCAACCGAAGACCGAAACGAAGAGACACGAAGGGCGTACCTGCATACTCTCCGAAGCTTCACCAGCAGCGATCGTTGCCATTGGAGTGACAAACGTGATCAACTGCTGCACTGACGGAGTGGTCGGAGTTAGTTTTTCGGATGCCGGCGGACGAGAGGCAGTCGGCACTTGCAAGTCCCGCGGAGTGGACTTCTTGCGCCTCGGAGACTCAGCCAGCAGCTGCAAACTGCTGAACTGAGTGTCCATGTTTGGCTGTTTAAAGCCAACGATCAGCTCTTTGAAGCCACTGCGCGTCTGCCTCATGAACGACCGCATGTCGTTCTCCACAGCACGGCATTCCTCACAACTATAGTGCAGGCCATTGTTTTGGGAAATGGCATCTCCTACACGGCCCGTAATCCCTACACATTTTGCGTGCACTGCGCTTTCGCAAAGCCAGCAAGGGATATTGGGCTGGTCATGGGTAATCTGCTTCTTGGCAGGTTTTTTTGGCACAGACAACAGAAAATCCATGTTGATGTCTTTTAATTTTTTTATCGAGAAAAAAAAGTTCAAAACTAATAGCAATCAGACCAATGTGCACGGTAAATGCTTAAAGCTATGCTTAAAGCAAAAACGGAAAAAACTGAGATGAGAGAGGAGGGTTGCAGCAACAGCTTATAACTGAGAGCGCTACGAAACAGAAAGAGCGAGAGAGAAAGAACAGTTATTGGGATTTAGGTGATAGAAAGAGAGTGATAGAAGGTAATAACTACGACAAAGAGCGGCTAAATGTAATGAGAGGGCGTACTTACGAAAAGCAACAACATAAACACACGATTAACCGACGCACAAAAATAAATTAAATAAGTTGTGTTTTTACACAATTATAAGGCATGCACCCACGGGTAAAGATTGAATTTAAATAAAAGATAGTCAGGGAGTCAATTTGAAAATAATTTGAAAATAAAACACCGGCTGTTTAAGCAAAATAAAAGGAAAATGCGGAGCGCAAAAAAACACGTCTGGTCACTACGAAAGAGAACGAACGAATGTCGTATTCTGGTTGGAATTTTAACGAAATACTGCAATAATCGGGGTATCGACAGCAAACAGCTGTCAAATAGTAAATTTAATTTAAAGTTTAAATATGAGCAACACGGCAAAACAAAAGAAAAAGAAGCGGACAGAGATGACGGAGAATGGTTTGATAGACTTGGGGGGATACAATTTCAGATTTGCGTGGGTTGCAAAAGCAAGCTCCATAAACAATTGGGTGCTCGTAGTGAAAATCTTAAATGCACAATTTTCCTTATTTAATAATAAATCGCTCATTATTCTGAGATTTTCTTTAAATTTCAATAAAAATATCTTTGCTCTCTTCTTCTTGCTCACCGAGTCTATTTAAATTAGTAGGCCGAACAGCTAACAAATGCTACGAAAAATGATGCAGATTTGGTGTAAACGTCTAGCATCATTTTTTTCGCACCTTCGACAAGAGATACCTCTTATAGAAGGAAACTATTTATACCCGTACTCAAAAAAAGTTAAGGGGTATACTGTATTTGTGGTAAAAGTGGATGTGTGTAACGCAGAGAAGGAACATTTTCCGACCCCATAAGGTATATATATTATTGATCAGTATCAATAGCCGAGTCGATAGCACCATGTTTGTCTGTCTGTCCGTCCGTCTGTCCGTCTTGTTTGACGCCTCGTTCTCAGAGACTATAAAAGCTATAAAAACCAAATTTCGTTTCCAGACTCATGTGATATCACACTGTTACAAGTGTATTTCAGAATTTCGCCCCGCCCACTTCCGCCTCAACAAAAGACGAAAATCTGTGGCAGCCACAATTTTGAAGATACAATAAAACTAAAAACGCAGTATCGTATAGTATGGCCATATCTATCAGATTGCTGAATCTGAATCAGATCGGATCATTATTATAGCCAGAATAAAGAAATTAATTTTTAGGTGCTTCCCCCACCTCCTCTGGCGCTGCTGGCGCTATTCATTCTCTGTCTCGCTCGCACACACTCTGCCCTGTGCAATGCGCGAGCAACCCCTAGCGGAGGAGATAAAGAATCTAAATGGTAGATGTAGAATATCTGTTCAACATGTATAATCTACATTTTAGATGTAGATGTAGTTAAAAAATGTAGCAAAAAAATGTAATATGTAAAATTAAACATTTTTTTTTTAAATTTCAATCTAAGCTCACAAATTTATATACTGTCTGAGTACGGGTATAAAAGTAGAGTCGCGACTAGAAGCGACTCACGTTCCTTCTCGTTTTTTTTAGCCTTGTGGCGGCGTAACAAAGTCACCTGATCTTAGACAACCCTGGAATGTGAGAAATGGCGGCAATTTGTTGGCAATCTTTGCAGTATTATTATTCAGAGAAGATTTTATAGAAAACAAATGTTTATTATGGATAATAAACATCAAGGTATGTAGAAAATATATTACAAAGAGTTAGCGTCTTCTCTTTGTGCATGTATTTGTTTTCTAGCGTTGCGTACATGTCTATTAAGCTGAAAAATCTAACAAAAATAGTTGTGTTGTCTAGAGTAGTACTTTCGTGGCGTTAGAGGTAAGGCAAGATTAACACGTTTAGTTATTCACTAAAGTGTGCAGATTAATAATTACTATGTCTCCCTGGCCCCTTTTTGCCCCATTTGGGATCAAATTTCGTCGTGAAGCCCCGGAATAACGATCGCAGCGCTGATGAAGTAATTGATTTTATGTTTGGTAAATTGAAAAATAACAATTTACAATATTCCAGCTATAAAAAAAAGTTAAAAATTTTATTAGTCATGAAAAAAATACATGCCAGCAATGCAATCGTTGTTTTTCGAACTTATATTTAAATACAACAATTTTTTTTATTAGAATGTAACCTTTAGTTTATAAAATTGAAACTGGCTACTTTAAAATATAATTTAATTGAATAGATTTGTTCCACATAGAGTTCTAGTTGATTTGTCCATCTGAAAAGTTATGAATTTTTAAAAACGAAAGGCATTGGCTGCCGCATATCATGCAAAGTCGTGAAAAATATACAGTGCCAACTGGGTGGAACAAGGGCGGAGGGAGTAGGCGTAGTTCGATTCGTCAAAAATTTGTTGTATATAATATTTATCCTAATACTACCAAATGTGCGAATTTTTAAGTCTGTATCTACATTTTTAGACTTTATGCCAAATTTAGGACCATTGTGCATTGGAGAGCTTAATAATACGTATAGGGGTCACCAATAAAGTAACGCGATATGGGATAAGGTGCGCCTTATGCAGACTATTCAGCATTGACAACAACAGAGAAAAATATGTCAGAATATGTCAGAACAAGTCGCTAGAAAAATCACAAAGTCACACAAATACAAATAAGTTTTGAAAAAAGTAGCTTTTATTTTAAAATGGTTTTATTCAATGTGGTGTAAGATTATTTTCTAATAGTGAAGCAAAATATACAGATTGTGAGAATTTTTTATACCCGTACTCAAAAAGAGGTTTATTGTATTTGTGGTAAAAGTGGATGTGTGTAACGCAGAGAAGGAAAGTTTTCCGACCCCATGAAGTATATACATATATTCTTGATAAGCATCAATAGCCGAGTCTCTGTCTGTCTGTCTGTCTGTCCGTCTTGTTTGACGCCTGGACTATAAAAGCTAGAGCAACCAAATTTTGTTTCGAGACTCATGTGATATCACACTGATTCAAGTTTCTTTCAAAATTGTGCCACGCCCCCCTCCGCCTTCACAAAGGACGAAAATCTGTGGCAGCCACAATATTGAAGATACGATAAAACTAAAAACGCAGTATCGTAGAGAATGACCATATCTACCGAATTGCCAAATCTTGTACAGATCGGATCATTATTATAGCCAGAATAAATAAACTAATTTTCTGTTGCTTCCCCACCTCCTCTGGCGCTGCTGACGCTATTCATTCTCTTTCTCGCTCGCACACACTCTGCCCTGTGCAGTGCGCGAGCGCACTCTTTCGGAGGAGATGTAGAATCTAAATGGTATATGTAGAATATTTTTTCTAGATGTATTATCTACATTTTAGATGTAGATGTTGTTAAAAGATGTAGCAAACAAATGTAAAATATTTAAAACGTCTATTAAAATTTCAATCATAAGTTCACAAATTGATATACTGACTGAGTACGGGTATAAAAGTAGAGTCGCGACTAGAAGCGACTCACTTTCCTTCTCGTTTTTTAAATATTCGACAAAATCGTACTTTTTTCCTCAAGGATCCAAACCGACTTTTTCTGACAAATTTTGGGCTTTAAAGTTTTTTTAAGAATTATGGTTTTTTTTTCTATGGCTGTACTTTTATTTTAAGAATTTTTGAAAACTGGTATTCTTAGTTTAAGCTTTTTTCAGAGGAAGCGCTTTTGTTTTTATACCCGTACTCAAATACAGTATTGTGGTAAAAGTGGATGTGTGTAACGCAGAGAAGGAACATTTTCCGACCCCATAAAGTATTCTTGATCAGTATCAATAGCCGAGTCGATAGAACCATGTTTGTCTGTCTGTCCGTCCGTCTGTCCGTCTTGTTTGACGCCTCGTTCACAGAGACTATAAAAGCTATAAAAACCAAATTTCGTTTCCAGATTCATGTGATATCACACTGAATCAAGTTTCTTTCCAAATTGTTCCACGCCCCCCACCGCCTTCACAAAGGAAAATCTGTGGCATCCACAACTTTAAAGATACGATAAAACTAAGAACGCAGTATCGTAAAGAGTGACAATATCTACCAGATTGCCAAATCTGGCACAGATCGGATTATTATGGCCAGAATGAAGAAATTAATTTTCAGTTGCTTCCCCCACCTCCTCTGGCGTTACTGACGCTATTCATTCTCTTTTTCGCTCGCACACATTCTGTCCTGTGCAATGCGCGAGCGCCCCCTCGCGGAGGAGATGTAGAATCTAAATGGTAGATGTAGAATAATGTATAGATGTATAATTTACATTTTAGATGTAGTTAACAAATATAGCAAAAAATTTAAAATGTAAAATTAAAAATTTTTTTTTAAATTTAAATCATAAGCTCATAAATTTATATACTGACTGAGTACGGGTATAAAAGTAGAGTCGCGACTAGAAGCGACTCACGTTCCTTCTCGTTTCATATTCATTTTAGCTCCATTGTTTATCCATAGATTGTGATGAGCAATACCTTAAACGACGCCTTATTTATGCACCTATATTCAAACCCAATAAAGGACACAGGATATAATTATTTTTCGACTTTACCTGAGTTTTAAAAGTCAAAATGTCGTAAAGAATACTCCACGAAAATCATAGTTCTTGCATTTGAAAGCCTAATATTTTCCAGACGGTAAGCTAAAATCACAGAAAGTTTAGGTAAAATTTATAGCTGCATTTACTATGTTTTCAGAATGGCAAAATTCATCACAACCAAATGTAAGATGCTTAAGTTATGTAAAAAAAACGCGCTACCTCTGAAAAAAAAATTTTTTAAAAATAACAGTTTTCAAAAATTATTTCAAAAAATCTCTGCCATAGAAAAAATAAATATCATCAAACAAATGCTAAGCCATAAATCTTTCAGAAAAAGTTGGTTTGGTTCCTTGAGGAAAAATCGTGTCGGGTAGTTTAATCCTTTAATATATATCTAATGCACACAATTTAATATAAACATATTCCACGGTATTTTTTCAATGGAAGATGTGTGTCAATAAATTACATTTACAATCTACCTTACTAGCTTTAAAGATCACAGATCATTCTTCTCATGAAAAAAGAAGGTCGAAGGGTCTACTAAAAAAAATGTAAGGAATTAAATTTAATATTCATTATGAGAAATATAACAGAGTACTTTAATACTTTTTCTTAATATTTGCTAAAGCTTCAATTAAACTAAAAACGTTCTTCATGATTAGCAATAAACTTAATCTTTTCTATCAAACTTTTGTAAAAAAAAATCTTTTAAAGGCTGATAATATTGGAAGCGTAGGCAAATCATTTCAGGTGAATTGCGTATTTGCTCAAATAGATCTGACTCGGACTCCATTATAAACACAGCTGTGCCAGCTATCGCGAAAGCTACGAAAATAACCGATGGAATAAAGGCATGCAATAAATTAAATTTGCGAAAGGTTTTCACACCATGAAATGCATTTTTATGGATTTTTGAAAAATTATCAACATTCTTAGTGGCTGTCATACCAGCTGATGAATTCGAGTGAGGATTAGATCGTGAATAGCACAGTTTGGACGAGTAGCAAGTGTACTGTTTTCTATTTTCTTTATTTTTTCTGGATTGATCATATCCACTACCGCTTTCAGTGGAATGTTCGGTCAATTCTCTGTAAGGAAATCCAGTCAACGGTTTTGAAAAATAGTTTACACTCTCAATGTTTGACGAACGTAAACGAGCCTCCTCGCAAACGGGCTCTAAAATAGGCATTTGCATACATCCATTACTATCGATTAAGCAAGTGTTCTGATCCTGAGCATGATCACCAAAAACATGATTGCGATTAATAGGTACAATGGAGGAGCCCAACGGCTCAGACATTGTTGAACTGTAACCTGAAAAAAAAATGTGGTGACTTTCAGTTCTTTTTATTTAAAGATCAATGTCGAATTAGTTTACGTATTTGTGATAGTTCTCCCTGGGGACTGGAAGGAGTAGCTGGAACACTGCTCGCCTTTCGCTTACTCGAACTTGAACCAGTTATTTTTTGCTCACGTAATGCATTTATGTTTTCAGTAAGTATTTCCCGCTCAGTTCGGCCAGTGTATCGAAATTTTGTACCCCAAGAGAAAAAACCTCCACCAGAAACGACAGCTGCATTTTCACTATTGGGCAGTCTGAAATGATTAACCGATGAATGCATTCATCAGACTAGTGTGTCCAAACTTACGTAAAAAACAGCATTTGTTCAATTGCACATCTCCACAAATAGCGACAAGCGGCACCCGTAGGACATTTAAATCCAACAGTGTGCTTTTTCTATAGATCAAAACCAACTATAGTAGAAATACAAGAATTTGAAGTATTATACATACAGGTTCACGGCTGGCATCCGTATAACTTAAATGTGCTATAAACATTTTTCCTTCAAAGTTAATTTTATGCACTTCATTCCAACGGAAATGCTGTGAGCGTTTGCCTGCAATGAATGTGCTTATACCCGAATTATTAATACCAATATAAAGTTGCGATCCACGGTGGTCTTTAACAGGATGGGGTTCAATTCCATAAGTTTCCAGCGTGCGAGCTATACCCAGAAAGTCATAAATAGCTAAGAAACAATCCTGCCCCGCCTCTCGCTTTTTGTGAAGTTCAATTATTTTCTTTTCGAGATTTTCCGTTTGACGCAGTGCCAATTCAAGTGACGAAACATAGTCGCCTATATGAATTTTCTCATTATAGTCTCCAAGTTGCTCTGTAATTTATAGATATAAACATACAAATGTGTAAATTGATGTCTAAAAATATATACGTAATATATATATATACATACATACTAATGTAAAGTAAAATTAACGAAAAGTATATAGATGTGCCAGTTCACACAACGAATGTGTCCCAGCTAACTTTTCTGTTCCAACAGCCAGTGCCATTAAATTTGGGTGCTGTAGAGTTCGGCTCATTACGTGATGCGAGCAAAAGTCGAGCATCGCAAATGTATTTGTGTTATACGCACACAAAAAAAAAATGATTGCAACCTTTTAGCTCAAGAAACCGGGGTTCTCTTGATCAAGACATGGGACAGACCTATACTGTTCGGATAAATCCACTATTTGTTGTTGCTCTGACCAGATCGAATAATAATAAAAATTATTTATAAAAAAAACGAGAAGAAACGTGTAAGTCGCTTCTTGACTCTACCCGTACTCAGTCAGTATATAAATTTGTGAGCTTATGATGTATGTAGAATTTTTAAATATTTTACATTTAACATTTTTTGCTAGAAGTTATCTACATCTACAATGTCGATTATACATGTACAAATTATATTCTAAATTGTGTATGTAATTCAGATTCTACATGTTCTCAGCAACGATCGCGCATTGCACAGGGCAGAGTGCGCCGTAGGAGGTGGGGGAAGCAACAGAATACTAATTTCTTTATTCTGGCTATTATAGTCATCTGATCTGACACTATCTGATAGATATGGCCATACTCTACGATACTGCGTTTTTAGTTTTATTGTATTTTCTTAACTTTGAAGCAATTATTAATAGATTGGACTTCACATATGCGGACAAACGCCCGCTGCATTTGATAGAGCAAGAGCTGTCATGCTTGCGCCAAGGCATCATGACAATACTCCAATATTACGATGAGGTAGAAAAAAAACTAACCTTCCTTAAAAATAAAACGGTCATGACGTACGACAAAACTATGGCCATATGTATGAATGAAAAATACCGCAGCGATGCACTTCGCGTCTTTATTTCAGGCCTGAGAAGGAACCTCACAGACGTTCTGTTTGCAGCTCATCCACCTGATTTGCAATTTGCGCTAGCTTTGGCTCAGGAGGTAGAATTAAACCACAAGCGCTATGCCTTTGCGGCTAACTATGCAACGGGTACAGGCTAACAGGCCCAAGTCCGCATTAGACGCGCAGAACGTGCAAATTAAGCAGCAAATCGATTTAGCGGCTGCAACTATAAGTAGAAATATATCAGAGGAGGTCCCCAAAATATAAGTATTTCAGGATATTCAAATTACAAATTCAGACTGCAATCACTCCCTGAGTTTAACGGAGCTCCGGAAAAATATGACGGCACTTCGGCCGGGGTATGCTCGCCGCGCCGGGTCCACAGAAATTTGTTTGATCTCTGGATGTGGTAGCTGAAAGAAAAGGTCTCCTGGTTCAAGAATACGGCGACACGAGTAAGGTGGCAAAAGTAGGTTGTTCTATTTATTGGTCTTAAGTTTACAGAGTTTAGGGTGTTGCTGGCTCGTCCTCGAGGTCTTCCTTCAGGGTCTTCAGGGCCGCACGTGGCTACTCGCTGTGTGCAGGTCGTCTCAGGGAATACGGTATCTCTCGGAGGGATATCGGTCCTGGAGGATACTGCGCTCTAAGGACAGATACGTGGGTGCGGAGGAATATATGCTCCGGGAGAGATACGGGTGTGGAGGAAAATGCTGCCCGGGGGGTACGGGGTTGCGGAGGATAATGCGCTCCGAGGAGAATGATCGTTGCAGAGGATAATGCGCTCCGAGGATAAGAAGTGTTGCGGAGGATAATGCGCTCCGAGGAGAATAAGCGTTGCGGAGGATAATGCGCTCCGAGGCTAAGAAGTGTTGCGGAGGATAATGCGCTCCGAGGAGAATAAACGTTGCGGAGGATAATGCGCTCCGAGGAGAAGAAGTGTGATGCGGAGGATAATGCGCTCCGAGGAGAAGAAATGGTGCGGAGGATAATGCGCTCCGTGAGACAAGAAGGATGAAGAGGATATTGCGCTCCGAGAGGAAGGAGTACGTAGGGTAATGCGCTCCGAGTAGGAAGGGAAAACGGAGGATAATGCGCTCCGGGGAGGAATATTTATTGCAATGACGATTGATCGTAGAGGAATCGTACGCTCTACCACAGCAGTAAAAATAGGGTGATCAGGAAGGCTGATCTTGACCCTCGGCGAGTTCAGATGGACTGCCCTGTTTGCTCTGGCGACGCTGCTTTTATTGCCAAAAGTCAGCTGTTGTGCCTCTTCCTGGTCCCTAACGCGTTATGCTGCTCAGCTGGTAGTGTGGCCGTTCGAGTTCAGAGTCTGGTCACATTGTTGGCGCGTAGATTCGAAGGTTTGAGTGTGGCCGTTTGTGCGGGTCGTTGGTCACACTGTTGGCGCGTGGAGTGGAATGTTGGTCTCTCATCACATTGTAATATAAGTTTGTGGCGCCGGCGCTGTCTGTGTATGGCGCTGGGCGTCACAGTCTCTTGGCGAAAAGCGGCAGAGGCCTCATATCAGATTTATAAACTATATCGAGGCAGCTCTAGACACTACCAGGCTGTTACTATAATTAGGAACAAAATTACAGGAACGGCGCACTCTGTCCTGGCATCATTTAATACGGTTCTTAACTTTGAAGCAATTATTAATAGATTGGACTTCACATATGCGGACAAACGCCCGCTGCATTTGATAGAGCAAGAGCTGTCATGCTTGCGCCAAGGCATCATGACAATACTCCAATATTACGATGAGGTAGAAAAAAAACTAACCCTCCTTAAAAATAAAACGGTCATGACGTACGACAAAACTATGGCCATATGTATGAATGAAAAATACCGCAGCGATGAACTTCGCGTCTTTATTTCAGGCCTGAGAAGGAACCTCACAGACGTTCTGTTTGCAGCTCATCCACCTGATTTGCAATTTGCGCTAGCTTTGGCTCAGGAGGTAGAATTAAACCACAAGCGCTATGCCTTTGCGGCTAACTATGCAAAGGGTACAGGCTAACAGGCCCAAGTCCGCATTAGACGCGCAGAACGTGCAAATTAAGCAGCAAATCGATTTAGCGGCTGCAACTATAAGTAGAAATATATCAGAGGAGGTCCCCAAAATATAAGTATTTCAGGATATTCAAATTACAAATTCAGACTGCAATCACTCGGCCGGGATATGCTCGCCGCGCCGGGTCCACAGAAATTTGTTTGATCTCTGGATGTGGTAGCTGAAAGAAAAGGTCTCCTGGTTCAAGAATACGGCGACACGAGTAAGGTGGCAAAAGTAGGTTGTTATATTTATTGGTCTTAAGTTTACAGAGTTTAGGGTGTTGCTGGCTCGTCCTCGAGGTCTTTCTTCAGGGTCTTCAGGGCCGCACGTGGCTACTCGCTGTGTGCAGGTCGTCTCAGGGAATACGGTATCTCTCGGAGGGATATCGGTCCTGGAGGATACTGCGCTCTAAGGACAGATACGTGGGTGCGGAGGAATATATGCTCCGGGAGAGATACGGGTGTGGAGGAAAATGCTGCCCGGGGGGCACGGGGTTGCGGAGGATAATGCGCTCCGAGGAGAATGATGGTTGCGGAGGATAATATGCTCCGAGGATAAGAAGTGTTGCGGAGTATGATGCGCTCCGAGGAGAATAAGCGTTGCGGAGGATAATGCGCTCCGAGGGTAAGAAGTGTTGCGGAGGATAATTGCTCCGAGGAGAATAAACGTTGCGGAGGATAATGCGCTCCGAGGGTAAGAAGTGTTGCGGAGGATAATTGCTCCGAGGAGAATAAACGTTGCGGAGGATAATGCGCTCCGTGAGACAAGAGGGATGAAGAGGATAATGCGCTCCGAGAGGAAGGAGTACGTAGGGTAATGCGCTCCGAGTAGGAAGGGAAAACGGAGGATAATGCGCTCCGGGGAGGAATATTTATTGCAATGACGATTGATCACAGCAGTAAAAATAGGGTGATCGAGAAGGCTGATCTTGACCCTCGGCGAGTTCAGATGGACTGCCCTGTTTGCTCTGGCGACGCTGCTTTTATTGCCAAAAGTCAGCTGTTGTGCCTCTTCCTGGTCCCTAACGCGTTTTGCTGATCAGCTGGTAGTGTGGCCGTTCGAGTTCTGAGTCTGGTCACATTGTTGGCGCGTAGATTCGAACGTTTGAGTGTGGCCGTTTGTGCGGGTCGTTGGTCACACTGTTGGCGCGTGGAGTGGAATGTTGGTCTCTCATCACATTGTAATATAAGTTTATGGCGCCGGCGCTGTCTGTGTATGGCGCTGGGCGTCACAGTCTCTTGGCGAAAAGCGGCAGAGGCCTCATATCAGATTTATAAACTATATCGAGGCAGCTCTAGACACTACCAGGCTGTTACTATAATTAGGAACAAAATTACAGGAACGGCGCACTCTGTCCTGGCATCATTTAATACGGTTCTTAACTTTGAAGCAATTATTAATAGATTGGACTTCACATATGCGGACAAACGCCCGCTGCATTTGATAGAGCAAGAGCTGTCATGCTTGCGCCAAGGCATCATGACAATACTCCAATATTACGATGAGGTAGAAAAAAAACTAACCTTCCTTAAAAATAAAACGGTCATGACGTACGACAAAACTATGGCCATATGTATGAATGAAAAATACCGCAGCGATGCACTTCGCGTCTTTATTTCAGGCCTGAGAAGGAACCTCACAGACGTTCTGTTTGCAGCTCATCCACCTGATTTGCAATTTGCGCTAGCTTTGGCTCAGGAGGTAGAATTAAACCACAAGCGCTATGCCTTTGCGGCTAACTATGCAAAGGGTACAGGCTAACAGGCCCAAGTCCGCATTAGACGCGCAGAACGTGC